>JANTPZ010114265.1:0-10901 GCA_025593235.1 Vachellia pachyceras
TAATTTTTCCCTGTCGAGTGGAGGTATGTTATATAGTAGCAACTAGGAGTAACACTTGGCAGAGATTTAGCAGATAGAGTGATAAGGTAGTTGTACAGCAACGGAATTCTACCCTTGAACTGAACATAATAAGAAACTGGACAAAAACAAGAAAGCAAAGGCAATATGAGTTAACTTTATATTCATTCTGAAATTGAGGGTGTCAGTTTCACGTGTGGATGAGGATGTTGAGGATTCACATTCTGGTTTTGAATGAAGGTGCGGTGGTGGCGGAGGAGGAGGAGGCGGAGGGGTTGAGGGGGTGTGGGGGAGGGGGAGAGAGGTGCCGGTGGGGCTGAGGACGCTTTGAGAGCAGTGGCGAAAGAAGCCGCATGAGAAGAGTTGAGTTTTGAGCTTTGGCTGAGGATGATGATGGCTTTTCATATCTTCTTCTTGCTTTTCAAAATAATGAAACGACGCGTATAAGGATGAGGACGGTACGCTAGGAAACTGAAAAGCACCGAAACTGGATCCGAAAAACACACACACATGTATATATATTATACTAATTAACTAATGTACGTTAAGCTTCATGCAGGCGTAGTTTGTTTGTTTCTTTGCGTTACAGAAAAGAAGTCTCAACACAACACTTTTGGATCATCTCCTCCTCAAACATTCTTTGCTTTCTTCATCATCAACCTTACAATACTACTTTCTCTCTCATAAATACTACATGATCATCTCTCTCATTCTGAATCTTCCTTCCTAATCAACTGATCATAACCAGAAAACATCAGAAACCGAAACTTCTTCTTCATCATGGGCATCCTTGCAGCAATGGCCAGAAATATTGATACGCTCATCGGGTAACCTACTATACTGCAAATAACATATATATATATATATATATATGTCGCTCTATATAAATGAATGCTCATACACATGTTCGTAATGGATAGACGGAAACTTTTACTTATTATTACAATTTGTTCCGTACGTTCATATATATTAACATTATTATATTCTCTATTTTGTATATGCAAGCCAGACCTGGAGTCATGCTTCTGTATCCTTTGTAAGTGAACTTCGTCTGATGGTTTATTCTGATATATATATGTATGTATGTATGTATATTATATGGTTTAAAGCATTTTATAATTTTCTTATATATTAATTAATTAAAGTGGTGAGTTTTGATAATATAAATACACAGATTGGCATCGGTGAAGGCCATAGAGAGTCCGAATACTTTAGATGACCAGCAATGGCTGACCTACTGGGTTTTATATTCCTTCATCACCCTCTTTGAGCTTTCATGCCATGAAATCCTATCTTGGTACGTATACTTCAAATCATCATCTTTTTCTTCTGATCACGATCGAGACCATATCATACAAAACCACCTGAAAATATCTCCTTAAAAACTTCTGAAACTCTACGATTAATAAAGCTCCTTAAGCTTTTACATTTATCCAAATAATAACTCCCAATACCATCGGTTTGATTCATTGTTCATCTGCAAATAGTTTAAGAGTTCATCTGCATATAACTTTTAAAGTTCGGGAGGGTTATATATACATGTAAGAAGTAAAGTTTAAGGGAGTGTAAAATTGATTAGCTAGTTTGAGATTAACGTATACAGGGAGTTTATTATTACGCATGCTTTAATAAGGAAGTTATTTGTGCAAGGTTCTGAATTCAAGGTAATTTTTATTTAATTTAATTAGCCTTATTTTAATCCACTAATATGTGTTTGTATATATAATAATCAGGGTTCCGATATGGCCATATGTGAAGCTGATGTTTTGCCTGTGGCTGGTGTTGCCGATGTTCAACGGAGCAGCATACATATACGACAATTATGTGAGGCACTACACGAAGAATATAGCAAGCTTCGGTATCAATGATTCCAATTACGCAGAACATCACAAGAAGGTTCTTCAGATGATGAGCTTTGATGCAAGGAAAGCTGTTGAAACTTATATTCATCGATATGGCCCTGATGCCCTCGACAGAGTCATCAAAACGGTACGTACGTACGTACGTGATCACACACACACGCATGTATGTATGGAAATAAAATAACAACAACATTCCTGTTTGATAAAGCTTATCAACCCCTAATAAAAGCACGTTCGACGGTGTTTTTCCGCAAAAGGAAATAATCTCTTCCGCATATTTACCTCGACTTGCGTACAAGTGCTTCTCTACCGCTTTCCCAAACGGACACATTATCTTACTACGAGCTATCTTACTCAATCATACAACGTACATCATTGTGTGCTCCATCATTAATGACTGAGTTTTTGGATATATTGTCAAACAAAAGATTTCGTCAATCTATTCTCTTCATAGATGCCTCCAACCGTCTCCTTTATACGTATGCAAACTATTTCAAATGATTTTTATCATTTTCTCTCTCAAAGACATTTCACCAACTATTTCTCTTATTTATAAATCTTATGATCGCTCATGCATATTAACATTCTCATACCAATCTAGTTCTACGACTTCATGTTCTTGCTATCCCTTTAAAACCCAATATTCAATGTCATATTAGCATCGTAGCATCTATTCGATAAAACTATCTTTTTAAAGTTTATTACAGATATTTCCACCCTTTCAATGCCGATGGTAATAAGAATTTCTTTCACTTTGCAGGCTGAAAAGGAATCAAGGAAGCACTGAGATATATGCATTTTGAGTTCATGTTCTGTGAGAAAAACTGAGCTTGAGTGTTTTTAATTTAGATATGATGATATCGAGGAGAACCACAGCTTGATCATTTACGACTGTATCTTCCTTTTATGTTATTTCAACGTGATACTTCAAAATCAATCTTATTTATGTAAAGTTTGTGTTAATGAGAACCATATTATATTATTTTATAAATCATTAACTATAGCAAAGTTATTGACATATTGAGATTACGTTTACGTGTGATGACGGATAAACTAATGAACTCTCGCGGCAAATGAAGAACTTATGGGGAAATCATCTTTAAATAAAACCATATTAATTTCAAATAGCTAAGTTATTTTTATATTTCATAGGATTTACAACCAATTTTTTTTAAAAAAATGGAATGATATTTTAAAAAGGTAATTATAAGTAACTTTATATTACAAAAGTTATAGAGCGTAATTTTCTCAATTCGTGTCTCTCCGAAATTTTCTTATCATGAAAAAAAAAAAATTTATAGAGCGTAATTGTAATTAAATAGGGGAGCAAAAGTTTCAGCTATACCTCAGGATCACCCATAACTTTCAGGACATACAATTAAGGGTTTTATTTAGTCAGATAATTCTTTCACTAAAAGTCTTGCTTGTTAATTTGTGAGTAAATAAATAATAAAAGTTGCTTTAGATTTTTGACGTGGATTTATATTTTATTTAACTAAAATATTATTATCACCAGTCCTTAAAGAAGATCGTAAGTTCACTTTAATTTTTTGAAGAGATAAAAAAAGCTAATAAACTATTTAACCATAGTATATATTTTAAAATAATTATGTGTGTAATTAGATTATATTATATCAACTTATAAACAAGTTAAGCAAATTAGTTAGAAGAAAAAAGATGAATATATTAATTAATTATCTTTATCAATCTTTTAAAAAAAATGTCAACTTTATCAAAAAACCAGGGTTAATAGTATATTTATGTGCCAGTTGTATTGATGGCAATAGCAGAGAACAGAACACAGATAAAAACAATAGCAAGTAGCAGTGATTGAAAAGGTCATATTATACGACAATAACACTGCGACAATGAAACCACAAGACTGGGTTCTGATGAAAATGGGATTGGAGGTATCTTATGAGGCTTCATTTAAACCTACCATTTTACACTATCCATATACTCTCTCTCTAAACAAAAGAGTATCCGTACATTCAAAATGCATATATAATTTTAAATGCTTAAATTTTTAGATTGTGTTCAATTTTTGTGTGCAACAAAATTTCGAGTATAGTGGTTTTTATTTTGCATACAATTTTAGAAATATGTTCATTAAAATAAGTTTTTAATCTGTGGAATCAATTACTATGTTAGTTCTTCAAATTCTTCATCTGCATGCACCATATTTTCCTGGCTCGTGTAATGCTCTTGATTCTTGGTCTGGTATTTCCAGGATTGAAGAAGATAGCTTTTATTATTACTATTACTGCTACTACTGATATTATTAGTATGTTTGAGATAGCTTAAAAAGGAATTTTTGGGCTGTACAAAACAACATTCTCCTTATATTTATTTCATACAGCGCAAAATATTTAAAATAAGTTAATTTAAATATAAGTAGGAGTATCCTCCGCCCACAATAAATGCTCGTTTCTTTTAAGATACTGATGTCTAGATGATAGTGAAGGATAAATCCTTCCCATTAAGTTTACTCCATAAAATTACTATGATGCCAGAAGTTTCTAATACCAAATTTTAAAGTAAACTCTCCATTATATGTATATAAACCAAATAATGCATTTTTGGTTAAGCTAAGCATTAAAATGTCATGATCTCTATTTCTTAATATAAGAACCAGTTGCCTTTTGTGGGTTATAAAAAAATTAAATAAATCACTTAATTATAACATACATTCTGAAATATTTATATGTTTGTTAGATTATATATCATTTTATAAGTCAAGCAAATTAGTTTGAAAAATGATATATGAATTTGTTAATTTACTTCCTTAATATTCAGAAAAAATCAACTTGACTATTATATGCTATTGAGTAGGGAACTAATGCATTTTTCGTTATTACGTCGGTCTACATTTTAGCACACTAAATTTTTTTGGTTATGCTAAGCATTAGAATGTTAACATAGGAAACCATCATTTCCATGTAATTTAACTTATGCACGTGTCACTTTACAGATGCCAAGTGTAAGAATACCTGTGATCCAAATGAGATGTCGTCGTCGTCGTCGTCAAACCAACGTTCTTTGGTGATAAAATTCTGAAGTAGCCATAAAACTTTCACAAATTTATAGCTGAACATCAAAAAAGACTAGGCGGTATTATATCAAAATTCCCACCTGTTCGTTCAAGCAATCTGGCAATAGTTATACGTGGACGATTCTGTTATGCTCATGACAAGTGGATATTAAATATGAATACAAAAAAAAAAATTTGATATCTTAAAATGATATGACCTGTCTCTACATTTTGTATACTTTTGTCAATTTTCTCTGAATTTCTAGATCTCTACCACGGTCAGTAGTTGCAGCAATGGGAATGGAAGAATGGATCAGTTTTGAGTTATCCTCCTCCATATTTTGTGAGGGCGACAAGATATGCTTAGCTCCTGGGCTTAGTCTTACAGGACCCGAAGATATCATACCAACCGGTTTAAGAGATTCAACACCAGGATAACTTTTAGGATGTTTGCTTAGAACCTCATTCTGACGATAGTATTCTCTTCCACTATCCCCACATGGATCAAGTTCTGCCAACCTTGCGCTCCGACGTTGCATTTCGGTTTTCTCGTGTCAGATCAGACATACAACCCAAGTTTTCTTGCACTTCTGTGTTAGGTAACATGAAAGCTGTTGTCGAATCATCAAGATTGGCCGCAGGCCTCTTCTTGGTAATTTTGCATCGACGTTCTTCAAGAGTCATGTCATCGAACTTCACTCTGTCGGAAAAATTAATTATGCTTCTACGACCACTATTTATTGTAAAGGATGGTCTGGTAACAGATGTAACTGGATCAGGTGGAGGTGGAACAATTGAAGTTGGACAAAGTGAGGTCTTCATTTGACCGTGAGAAGTCGAAGGATTCGGAGGATATACTGCAGCTGAATGATTCACATAAGGTGCAGTAAAATTCCCTCCCCATTTATTGTGAGGAGAACTTTTACAACTCGGGCCAGAAAATTGCAGAGGTGATCCAGGTGTCTTGTCATGAGCTGAGTTTAACAACCAAGGGGGCAAACTTCTATAGGATCTCTGAAACCAAGATGTTTGAGCATGTTCTTCATCACTTGGATTCGAGAAGGGAAATCCAAAGACTGGTTGTACAAAATTGCAAGGATTGGTTGCTCCCTCTGACGGAGGACCGTGTCCTAGAGGTTTGGCTCCAGAAATAAACTGTTTTGGCAAGTCATGAGCTGCTCTATTGAATACCCCACATGATGTAGGACGCGCTTGGGCAAATGGAAGCAAACAAGAACTAGCATTTCTACTGACTCCGAGGCTTCCATTTTGAGCTGCATGATTACATTGTAATGCTTGATTGTTGTGGATTTTCGCTGACTGCAAGATATTCTCACTTGATACATGTGATGATGAACCAGAAACCAACTTTTGCTGCGAACATCTTTCCGTGAAAGAATTTTCCACGGCTACATCTTTTGAGCAATGCCTTCTTCTGGAAACCTCATCAGCCCAAGCATCTTCTGCGAACTGTTTCATTTCATGGCTGCTTCTACTTATTGGAACATCTTTACCCATCAATCGCATTGTTGGCTGGCTGGAATTAAGCGAGACAGGATCCGAACTTTCCTCTAAATAAATCATCTGATTTCCCTTGAGCTTTTGTACCTGCTTGTGTTGATTGTGCTCAATGAATGAGTTTCTCATTTGGTTCAACTCTGAATGAAATGGGTAGGAAAAATAATTGGAAGTGGAACTACTATCAGAATTAGGCCGGTAAACATCTGCCCCCTCAATGTTTTGCAATTCAGTAACACCTAGCCTGGCAGGATAATGTGGAAATGGTTCCTCACAATCTTTTATTAGGGTTTCGTGAACAAAACCCCTCTCATTAATGCTTAAATACTCCTGCCCACAACGACTGACAATACTATTAACAGGCATACCGCTGCAAGAAACTCTTGATGTACCGAAAGTCTGCAACTGATTCATCCCAACTTTTCCACTTGAACTGAAATTAATTAATTCACCATGTGAATTGAGTGGCAAACCAAAAATACTCTCATCCAAGCAGTTATTTCTTACACTTGCTTTCCCCGAGCCAGGAGGGGAGAATGAGTTATCTACCATACCTGCTAAAAACATGTGAGACAATGGTTTAGCCCCCAAAGTTTGCCCATTATTATCATACTCTCCATAAAACTGAGATGGAAGGTGAGATCTCTCATTAGCTTCGTTACATGAAGCAGAATAAGATGATGAAGGCTCCAAAAAGGTTCTTGTACTTGCATTTGAGTTCACCGCAAAAATCTGATGGGTTGGATCCTTCCCATGATCACCAAACTTAACAGAGGAACTGAGGGCGTGGAAGTCACGCGTTTGAGTATTTGAACTGCAAATCTGCCCGGGTTGTAGAGCAGAAAGAGTTCTAGTAGTTCCAGCACATGGAGAATATGGAACTGTAGTCACGTTGCCTCTATCAAAGAGGTGTAAATTTTTACTATCATGAAGGGCGACCTTTGTGGATGATTCACACTTCTCTACTAGATACTTTGACTTCTCTTGATTTGTACATGGCTTCATCAAACATTGTCCAAAAACTTCTTCATGAGCAGTAGAAAACTTTTCATCTTCAACTATAGGACAAACCTCCTTTTTCTTGTTTATATCAGTGTAAGTGTCCTCATCACTTCTGTTTACCTCCAAAAGAGAAGCTTCTTCACTTCCAGAGGATAACTTCCCCGATCCTGTAGCTGGCACATCTGAAGATACACTGGACATGGTTTCATCAGATAAGTGACCAAGTTTGTCATCCTTACTTGAGAATTTCACATGCCTGACTGATGTTATCACTTGAGTGTCACAATGGCTATCTTCAGTACCATCTTGTAGATCACAAACATTTGACGTCCTTCCAGAAATATTTTTCATTTGATTCTTAAGAATGCCACAAACAGGAGGCACATCCCTTTTTTGCTTTCCAATAGAGTTGGAGCTGTTAACTTTTCGCTTCTTTTCCAGAGATGAGGAATTCAAACTTAATATCTTTTTATGAGTTGAAGCATCAATTTCATCAACCGCATCCCTTTCATTATCCATTGTACCTCTGAGTTTTCTGGGATTATTAACTGAAGGTTGCTCCTTCCGCTTATAAGCAACTCCCTGAGAAAGACGAAGTTAACAGATTTCAATCTCAACAAGTTGACTAAGGTTGTAACCATTTAAAAACACTTGTGTCAAAAAGAAAGAATGAATCTCTGGTCCAGAACAGAAATGAAATAGCACTAAAAGCTTTTAAATCAATTTTGATCCATAGTAATTTTCAGGTATATAAATAACGTCAAAAAGAAAATTTAAACCATACAGAAATCTCCACAGTTCAAAGAATGAGATGAATGCTGAAAAATATATGATTTTGTTACACGCTAAGGAATGAAATAATGCCAATAGATAAGCTTAAAAATAACAAAACATTTCATCTGCATAGTTTAGTCATTATACGTTTTACAAACTGTCACTAAAGAGAATCATCGAGAAACTTCTCATATCCTTCTGCCATCACTGACAAGAACATGCCATTGCCAAGCGATATTCTTTGCCGCATTACACTATCACAATCGACAGCATTGAACTGATAAATTTAAATTATGGTGCGCAACAAAACTACACTGGTTTGCAAGACTTGTAAGCCTATAGGTCTATATTCCCTTGATCTCCAGTACACCAAAAAAGATCAAGCATAATTATAAAAATTGAAAATGTGGATCGCCAACATGAAAAAATCGGAGACCTTGATAGCTAGTAATTTGGCATGAATGCATGTCTCCGAAAAGACAACAGTTCTGTCTCATGACATCCCTCATCAAAAAGTTGTAAAAGTACGGCAGTAATATGGTTTTCGTTATACTCCGAGATTATATATATGATAAAGTAATTAAGGATTTTTAGAATGGAATCGTGATCAGCTTCTAGGGAAATTGATTATAATATACATATTATCAAATCTATCTCACATAGTTAAGAAAAATAATTTATTTTACAAACATTATGGAAGACAGAAAAAGTCAAAAACTTATGGTGACATTTTCAATGACAAATTGACTTCAAATCCAATTGAATTTCTTTAATTTAGTACTTATTTCAACAGTGGAAAATTAATTAACAATAGGAAGAGACGTGGAAGGATGATCATCATATATCTTGAAGATCCCTTAACCCAAGAAAAAACAACTTTTAATTTCTCCCAGCAACTTTTGGATTTTATAAAAATTGAAATAAAAATATGAGAACTGTCAAAGTTTCATGGCAACGTATTACCAGCAAGATCAACTCTGCCATGTTCTTATGTAATGCAGCATTAATTTAATCTTGAGTTTTGGGACATAAAGGCTTAAATGCTTTCCTTTTATAATAAATTAAGAAACTACAAAATATATTAGGCTGACATATATAGGATTAAAATATAACAGAGGGAAATGCAAAAAAATAATTTCAAGAGAAAGGATTATCCGATTATTTGAACTGTCACTACAAGTTTTTTTAGTCAATTAGTTTTCTAATATCTAGGGAAACATTTAGTAAGATCATCCTAAATCATCATAATGTGACCATGATCAAACCCTAGGTTACAGATATAACAACTTCCTCTGCCAAATTAATTCAGCCTGCACAACCATATATAAATTATAACTGATACTTTAGCCTTCTCTTCCCCAAACAATATGCTCTATCAAGTCTTTTTTTAATCTAAAGGACACTTGCTCTAATTGTATCTCAGAAATTAATTCACAATTTTTCTTTCGCGGAATAATTCACTTGAATTTTTACCAAGGCATGAGGAGCGATTCTCACTAAATACCAACACAAATTAACAACGCTTACCTACCATTGGTTCCTCAACTAATCAAAAGGACGTCCTACAGAATAATTAGTTGGAAGCATGACTCAGACTATATGGAACATTCATTATAATCCTCTTTGGCATGTATAATATTTACCAAATCATTATGAGATAGGTTGCCTCTGCTACTCGCTTCACTAATGACTCACAAGTCCGAATGAGTAAGGCACAGAGGCACTTGAGAGGCCAGTTCCCATGTGATAATGGTTTATATAACTCAAATCAGTTATTTTCAAATGAAATATCCATATCCATGGCGTTTCCAGGTCTTCAACAATCTGACTCACCACATGAACTTCAACCGAGTCACTCAGCAAACCAAATCATAATTGTAATTAGACAGTCTCCCAAATTCTTAACCATCACTAAATTCTTCGCTAGTAACAACACTAGGTCTATCAGCTAGGCCGTTTACATTTAACCAAACTTTTTATCAGAAATGTTAGTCATACAAGACGATGTGAGAATATGTTCACCACTCATGGTCCATGAAGATTCCCCACATTTTAGTAGCCAGTAGGGCGAGGACAGTAGATAGAACCACACGCCATCGTCTCATCTCTTCATCGTAAACCATAAGGGGCCCCTTTAGGCCACCTGTAATAAGCACCAACTACAGCTCCCGCTGGAGCAACACAACATTATTGTAGTCCCTCTCGATTTCTTTACCTTAATATATTCTGATCTTCTAACTTTTGCTGCCACGGAGTCTACATCACACAAATACTAACGGAAACCACAGTTTCGTTCACAAATATGTAGCCGGGCTCTCTAACCAGCTTTTTCAGCAGTAATTTTATGCAGATAAAAGCAAAATGGAGTTAGGAAAGCTATTGGTCCATGACATAAGCAACCAAATCATCACAAGACTACAGGGTTGAGTAACATTTTATGGAAAATATATCTTGAATTCCATCTGTCGTTCTCATGAAACAGCTAAAAACCATGGAACTAACCTGGAGATAAGAAAGATTAGCTATATTTTATGACATGTAAATTGCGTACCTTCTTTGCAATGAATTCGTTCTTTTTCTTTTTTTTCTTTTTCAACATCTTCTTCCCATTGTTCACCGATTCAACCCTATAATTTTCCTCCATGCTTTTCTTCTTTGGCTTCTTCATTCTTTTCTTTTTCCTCTTGTTTGTACTT
>JANTPZ010114278.1:0-17312 GCA_025593235.1 Vachellia pachyceras
CCTCCTTCGCGTGATCTCGTAGCGCTTTGCCCTTCTTCTAGCTCCGTCGCATCGGCCGCTGCCCAGCTCTGTCGCATCGGAAGCTTGAGCTCATCAACCACGCAATTCAATGTCTTCCTGAAGAGAAGAGGAATCAATTTCTTGACGCTAACAAAGACGACGACGCCGAATACCAACTCCCTCTTTCCCGACTACTCTCCCAGGTACGATTCGAGCACTGATGGCAATCGTTCGTATGTATAAATTATGAATTCCGGTGTTTTAATTCCTTCCGGTGGTCGAGATTATATTGCCGATAATAATTTGTTTGGTTTCAGTCCTCGCTTGTGTTGTTCGACCACCATCGATTCATAGACCAAGTTTCCAGAGTCTCTGTGTTTTGCTGCCGATTAGCCGAATGTGTATTATTTTTTTGCTCCTTGCAACTTATTGCTGGTACAGTTCTTAACACAATTTTGATTGTTAAATGGCGTTCGGGTTCAGTTTTAAGATTTCTGGCCCCTATGTCTGATTGCCATCATTATGGATCCTCCTCCTGATGCATTTCTGATAAACTTGTTTTCATTAATCGCAGGCTGTTTGGCGCAAATGCATTTATAGAATTCTCCATATAAAATGGTGTCCACGCTTTCAATTTCCAAAAGTTACACTTCGCTTTCTAATGGTCAAACCCCAATCAAATATAATAAAAATGAAGTTTCCACCTAAAAGAGGTTGAAATCATACAGAATACAATGAACTATGTGGGGGAAATAGTGAAAGAATATAAAAATCTGTGAAATTCAAGAAAAATTGTATTGTTTATAATTTATCTATAGCACTGCTTTGACTTGCTAATTATATTATGGTATTAGTTAGTAGAACAATTTTATGATCCAATTAGTTATGTGATATTAGTAGTTAGTTGAAAGAATTTCCTTTTTTCATGATATTTAATTTATATATATTTTCATTTGCTCCATTTTTTATTTTTTATCATTGTCTTTATCCTCAAAATTATCACAGAAAATAATATATATATATATATATGAATGTGTGGTATTTAATGATATTCATGTCCTTTTAAGTAATTTGCCACCAAAATCACTTCTCCAACATTTATCCAAACAGTTTCTACTTTTTACAAAAAGTCACTTTTCTAACGCTAATCCAAACATAAATCACGTTACAATTTTAACTTCTACTCAGAATTCCTTTTCTAAAATAACTTTTACCAAAAAGTCACTTTTTCCACCGCTTATCCAAACGGATCCGATATTACCCTTATTTTTTAAAAAAATGTGAGAAAGAATACATGGGTATGAACTGAAAGAGGAGGAGGAACGGTTGTTTCTCCGACCACTCCCACTCTCCCATTTCTCTAATCAATTCACTCCCACTTACTCCCACATTTCTCCCACCAGTTCGCTCCCATTTACTCTCCAATTCCTCCAATCAGTCTGCTCCCACTCTCCCCCAATCGGCCTCTAAATATCCCCCCAAACGGTCGGTGCCTTTCTATACCATCGGGACCCGGGAGTTGCAAATCACAACACCAGATATATATATATATATATCAATCCTACACAGAAGCTTTCATTTTTTTTCCCTTAAAAAAGCATCGAAAACCTGCGATTATTAAAATTTAATTTTTTTTGCCGAACGATAGTTAAATTTAAACTTAAACCATGACAGACGAAATTAAAGAAATTACAGTTTTTTTCTTTGGCTCAGAATAGCAACACAGTTTTACAAAATGAGAAACTCAGTTATCATATTCATGCTTCCACATAAAATGATTCACGGCCTTCCCCTCAACTCTAAATTTGGCGCTTGCCAACCAACGGCTCAGAATTCGCTCTCCATGAATGCCAATGCCTCCGTGAATCTCCCATCTTTCTTTACCCCCTCCCCCCGGCCCTCTCTCCCTCCTTCTAATCGCCCCTCCTCTTTCGTTCAGTTTTCCGGCATTTCATCGCCGCCGGAATTCTGACATTTCGCCATGAACGACTCCGATGATGAAAGCAAAGTCCGGAAGCCCTCGACCATAGCAAAGGACCTGTATTTCATCAAAGATGAGAGAACCCTCAAGGACCCTGATCTTGCCGATAGGGAAAGACCCCATGAGGAAACCGATTCCGAAATAGAGGACCCCGAAATCGCAGCCCAGCCAGATGGAAACACAAGCTCGGCCGAACTCAATCTTAAAACTAAGAAGGCGTTGTTGGAATTTCGATGCAAGGTTGAAGATTCCATTCGTGGGAACTACTTGTTAGGAGAATCAAACCAGAAACTGTCGCCTGGAGAAAAGGCGTTAGCCGCCGAAGAATTGAGAGATATTGCTCTCTGGGGTATTCCATTGTTTCCCAGTAAGGCTCATGAGGGTATTGATCCGGTTTTGTTGAAGTTCTTGAAGGCCAAAGATTTTTGCGTTTCTGATGCCTACGAGATGCTACAGAAGACCATGATATGGCGAAAGGAAAACAACATTGACACAATCCTTGACGAGGATTTGGATTCTGAGTATGGGAAATATATGTATATAAACGGAAGGGACAGAGAGGGCCGTCCTGTGTGTTACCTGGTTTACGGGGTTTTCAAGAACAAGGAGCTGTATAAGAAAACCTTCGGGACTGAAAAGGAACGTGACAAGTACTTGAGGTGGAGGATCCGACTCATGGAAAGGTTATGAAGAAACTTAGCTTCAGAGAAGGAGGGGCGGATTCCATCATTCAGATTATTGATTTGAACGACACACCGAAGCACACAATGAAGGAGCTCAATTCAGTCAGTGAGAGAACTTTGACTCTGTTTCGGAGCTACTATCCTGAGACTATTTACAGAGAGGTCGGTGTCATTGAAGCTATTTTTAGTATTTTGATTTCTTGAAATATAACTGACATTGAAATTTATGTTTTTTTTGGGTATATTACAGATAATAATAAATGCTCCTTTTTGGTTCTTCACCTCCCAATTGCTATTCTCGCGGTTCACTGGTCATAAAAGTGAAAAGGAGTTAATGTTGGTTAGACCACCTAGAGCCACACAGACACTCCTCATGTGAGATTTCTATTCATGATCCATTCTTCCCTCTTTTTCAATTCATTAATCAACACAATATCATCCTGATTATTTTCTTAATCACCTAAGAAAAGGTTCATAGCCCCAGAACATCTTCCGGTTGAATATGGCGGTCTCAAGAGGCAAAATGACCAAGATTTCTCCCCTCTTGACAAAACATTAGAGCACAAAATCAGAGGAAATACAATTTCTACAATAGAAATTCCAGTGAATAAGGTGCACCAACTTTAGCATGATGTTACTTTTCATATCAAAGTTCATATGATCCAATCTAATGTTTATTCTTATTGATTTTGGTGTGTTGGGCTGTGTGTATAGCCTGGAGTGACATTAATTTGGGATGTAACTGTGGTGGGATGGGAAGTGTCGTACAAGGAAGAGTTTGTTCCAGAGGATGAAAGCTCATACACCATATTGCTGCAGAATCAAAAGAGAACGGGTGATAGTATTAGAAATTCCTTTTACATAAATGAACCCGGGAAGATAGTGATTACAGTTGGAAATGGGACCTTCAAGAAGAAGAGAATGTTCCATAGATCTAAAGCCGCGGTCGTCCCCATGTTCATCTTGTTGAAGTGTGGTCCACAACAGCTGGCTTAAACTGAATTTAAAGCTCATAGTCTTTCCAAGTGGCTCAGAACTCAGAAGCAAGCAACCATACGTGGGTGGCCATTGAATAGGTTGTCTAACAAGTTCTTCATTATCCAGAATCTATCGTCCATGTCCAAATATTGTATAGGATTCTTCCCTTGCATTTAACTCGAAATAGAAGTTGCATGTGATAGTGGCTAGTGCAATAGCTGTATTAGTTGCGTTAGGGAATTTGTTCCTGTATCTGCATATGTTTCAGAAATTATTCACTGTTGGGGAATATTCTTATGCTTGGGGACAATTTTCAAATTTCTGATTATTATGAATTATTTAAATTTAAATTAAGCATACTATTGATACTTATAATTTACTCTGATTTGGTTTTGGTCCATGAAATTTACAAGTGACAATTTTGGTTCATCAAGTTCACTTTCTCTAAAAATGTTAGTTCCTGTAATTTTAAAATGTCCCTATACTTTTAACCAATTTTGATTTTGATCCCTATATTTTGAATAAATTCAGATTTTGATTTCTATATTTTAAAAGAATTTTTGTTTTGGTCTAAAAACTTGACGGTGTTAATTAATGCCGTTAAAAATCTTCATTTTTAAACTTTAAGGATTAAAACCCAAATCAAAGCAAACTATAAACACTAAAAGTAGGTTTTACCCATTTAATTTTATAATCAAAGTTTCTCACAGCTATCGTCTTCTTGAGAATTACTTAAAAATGTTTGAACAGGGAAGAACGAAAAGAGATTTGCTCACCCTTGAGAAAAAATTTATATCAGAACAAGCAACGAGCGGGGTCTTTATTGGGGAATTGTTTGTGCTTCTTTTAATGAAGCCTGCTTGTCATAATAAAATGATTATAGTATTCCAAATGTGCTTGATAATTACATATTTAAATTCAGTATTTATTGAAAATTGTTTAAATTTTTTGAGTTTTGCATAGCCCTAACCCTCAACCTGCCAGTTTTTAAAAATAAAAAATAAATTCTTTTTTTATTTTTTATCTAATTTTTTATAAGATAGTATATTTACCTAATTCTCTTTTTAATCTCATCAATATGTTTTCAATAATTGCTAAAAAATAGAGTTTAATATTACATTTTTCTTTAAAAAAATATTGACCATGAAAAAAAGGTAAAAAATATATAAAATATGTATTTTTTTTAAAAAAATAAAACGGCTTGCCAACTAACTCGCAGGCTCAACCCGTGGGTTGAACGGGGCGGGTTGAAATTAACCAGCCCTCTGGTGGGATGTCATTTAACCAGCTCGAACCCATTAGGGTGGGTCCAATGAGTTTTTTCATCCCTACCAGAAAGTGGAACAAAAATCTTTTGAAATTTTCATCACCCCATCTCAGCCCATTAACCCACACTCTTTTGGAACCAATACTTTCACTTTTTTTCCAAACTTCCTCAATTTGTTGGGTTAAATTTTTCATTGTACCCACATTCCCCTCTCTGTCCAGTCCCCTTCGTAACACAACTTCAAATAACTGTTTTTGGTTATTAGGGAATTCCTTTCTACTCCATTTGATTAGGATATTCCTTACCTTATCTAGATTAGTGACAAAGTTTTCAACTATTCACCTATCAATCATCCCATCCTGGCACCAGTTATCAGACAAAACAGCACAGTCTTTTTGTTCAATCCAGCATATCTCGAATTTGAAGTCTCTAGTACCTCTAAGTCCAGAGAAAGCAGTACGGCACCCTAGGCCCAGCCTACGGCGCTCTGAGGAAAGGGTTCCTCAGAGCGCCGTAGAGCGGTCCTTTAAAAAATTAGGGCATCCTATGGCGTCCTTTCTATAATAAAGGGCGTCATAGTGTTACCTAAGGCGCCCCATTTTTTTAATAGGGCGCCTAAAGGTCATGCACTTACCTTTTTACTCCCTTTTTTAAATAAAGGACGTGAATTTCAATAGTAAAAAGTATATTTTGTATTAGTGCACGGTAAATAAGAAGAGGAGAATGGTCAGAGCCAATTAGCTCCAGATTGCATACCTGAGCTGTTGAGCAAGATTCTCTACATGCTCCGTTGCAGACAGCTCGATCAAGTCGTTCTTTCACATTTGCTCCCTCAATTCTTTTATTGGTCCAGGCGTGGCTGGAAGAAGTGGTGACGAGCGTATACCGGCTGAGGACAGAGCAGGCTGGACAGCTCAAGAACAGAATTCCGCTCTGGTTCCCCCACAGCAGTCTCAGAGATCCGTGGCTTAGAAACGTTACATATCATCTGTCTACTGGGGATTATAATAATCCATAAATAAATGAAAGAAGGCATCGAAGCCTTCTGTTAAGAGAATGTAAAACGGTACTGTAAGATTCTGTGTCCAGTTTTTACCACTAAATAATATAACTAACTCAACCTATGTGATGCATATACAGTTACCTGAACTTGTTCACTCTGCCAGGTGGTGCCCGTTTCCTTCGGTTCTAGGAGGCATCGGGGCCACTAAAATTCGTGAGGTGTAACATGGCCATGCAAGTTGAAGAATGTCTAAATCTCTCTAACACACATTGCAAGTACGTGTCCTTGATCCTATAACTCCTTCACTACTATCAACAAAAACGCCTCGGGTTCTTAGCTTCATCGGAAAATCCAATCGGCTTTGCGATGGCGGCGAGGCTTAATTTTCTGTGCTGTTTTTCTGTGTGTCCTAACGCTGTTGGGTGTCTGCTTGGCTAGGCGGGCCCAGCAAAAGCAGTTCAACGCCTGCCAAATCGAGAGACTTATGCCTTGGAACCCGACCATCGTGTGCATTCGGAAGGCAGCGTCACAGAGAGCTGGAACGCCAACCACCCCGAGCTCCGCTGCGCCGGCGTCACTGTCATGCGGCGCATCATTTATATCAATGCCCTTCACTTGCCATCATATTCCAACGGTGCCCAGATGCATTTCATTGTCTAGGGTGGGCGGACGCTCTCTTTTGTTCTCACCAGCTTCAATTTTTATCTGTTATTTGATTCGCGTGGACTGTATCAGGCAAGGGAGTGATCGGAGTTGGTATCCTGGTTGTGCTGAAACACACCGCTACCAGAAGCTTCATCACATCAAAGGGGGTGACATAGTCGCAATTCCGATTGGAATTTCCTACTGGACCTACAATAATGGGGACACCCCACTCGTTGCCATCACTCTCATTGACACCAACAACGAGGAAAACCAGCTTGATCCAAACCCAAGAGTGAGCCGATTCAATTTTGTCAGAACGATATTATTACTACCTTGTACACTTTAGTTGTCTGGATGGTTGAATGGGTGCACAGAGATTCTACCTCGCTAGAAACCCAGAAGAGGAGCACCCAGAGACCCTGCAAAGCAAGCAAAAACAAGTGAAAAACATGTTAAGCGGATTCGAGACACGGTTGGTGGAGGATGCTTTCAACGTAGACCAAGAGATAGCAAGGAACCTTCAGTCTCATGGCGGCCAGACAGACCAAATGATAACAATCAGAGGAGGTCTTAATATGAATCCACAGTCTCAACAGGGAGAAGGAAGTGGGAATGGCGTGGAAGACGCCCTTTGCAACTTAAAGATCCACCAGAACATCGGTGACCCCTCACAAGCTCATTTCTTTAATCCTCTAGCAGGATGAATCTGCTCCACCAACGCTCTCGATCTCCCAATGCTGAACTGGCTTCGATTGAGCGCACAACATGATGTTGTGCCATACGGGGTAAGTGGGTTTCATGCTGTGCTTATACAAGTTCTTCAATTACACTTAATATTGCTATGTGTTAATAACATATGTATGTATGTTGAATGGGCAGAGGGAGACGTATAAACCACATTGGGGGGTGAATGCGAATAGCATAATGTACGTGATGAGAGAGAGAGAGAGGAGGAGGAGGAGGAGGAGGAGGAGCACAAGCTAAGTGGTGAATGGGGAAGCAAGGTTAGCGTATGATGGGGAAGTAGGGAGAGCGCAGTTGGTCGTGGTGCCTCAGAACTTTCTTTTTTTGTTTTTTTTTAATAAGGACAAATTGGGCTTATGCCTTGACCCCTCGGTACCCGGTGCCTTTTCCTAAGTTTCTGGTCTTCTTCAACTAATTAGGTAAACTGGGGTAACCAACTAATCCAAAGTGGGGATGTATTTTTGGCACACCCTCATAAGGTGCTTTGCACCAAGGGCGGATAATCCCCTCTCATCGAGCGCATCTCCAGAATTCGAACTCCCGTCCACATGGAGAAGTACCAGTTGCCTTACCACTACATCCTAACACTATGTGGTTAATGCCTCATAACTTTGCTGTGGCAATTCAAGCATGGGACGAGGAATCCGAGTTCACCGAAGGGACCGTCACAGGCCCAATTGTGGGCAAGCAGTCCTACTTGGAGTTGGAGGCTACTCCAGCCGAAGTGCTTGCTTCTATATATATACGGCCTTCCCCTGCAACAGGCACGTGACATCAAGCATGCTCGCCAGGAGGCCTTCTCATTGGCAAAATCAAGAACCTGATTAAGAGGGTGGAGACTATTTTTTTAAATAAAAAAATTAGTGAGATTATTCTTAATATCTTTTAAAAAAATATGAGTAAAAATTTAATGGATTCAAAATTAGTAAAAGAGTGGGTGTAAAATAAATCAATATACCTAAATTTTTAGAAATTAGAGGTGCGGCTAAACCCTGTAAAACACATGTAAGCCATCATCACAATAAAACTTATACACATGGCCTTACCTGCCCGAGCTCCCTCTCTGTGCATAAGAAATTATGTATACCCATCATATGGCGGCTTACTTTCTTAGTAAATGTGGGAGCTATACTTCCCTACTTCTTTTTTTAACAGTTATTTCTAACGTATTTTACGAAATCAAATAAAGCTTTAAGTTGTTTGATGGTATTGTATTAAAAAAAACAATGGTGACCACACAAATTGTTAATGGCTCCGTTTGGATAGCCCGTTGAGAAAACGGACACAGATTCCGAGGTAGTTTATGTGAGAAGAAAAGTGTCTCGGTAAACGCACCCGTTGGCAAAACGGGTAAAACAAACGGAGCCAATATTTTCTAGAACAATGTTATTCAATCATTCCAATACACCAGACATACCATTCACTATGTATGCGTGAATTTACTTAAACGTTTTCCTCAAGAATAATAGTATTACAAAATTTCAATCGCCATAAAGAATTGGTTGGGGTGATCATATAAGGTGATGAGCTTCTCCAACCTATTAGATCAGGACTGTTTAAATTTGATTTGGATGGTCTAGATTTGGATTTTGTTATTTTTTATTTTTATTAAAATACTATTTTAATGGGTATAAATTAGGAATAAAATTAATCTCTTAAATACAATAATTTAAATGATGATTTATTTATAAAAATTGATATTTAAAAAAATCAGATCTGAGCCATCCATTTTAAAAATATCACTTTGATCTAAATTGTTCAAATTTGATTTGGATGATTTAGATATGATTTTTGTTATTTTTTATTTTTATGAAAATACTATTTTAATGTGTTGAAATCAGGAATAAAGTTAATCTCTTAATTAAAATATTTTTAAATAATAAATTTTTATAAAAAATTAATATTTTAAAAAAATCAGATTTAAATCCTCCATTTTTTTTTTAAAAAATCACTCTAATGAACATCATAAGCAGGTGCTATCACAAATAAGAGGGGACCGACATTTTGAGTAAAGTCATAAGGGCCTGGGCTGTGGGTTTTAACATTTAACGCACGGAATTAGGGTTGGGCTGTTCCCCATTTGATGGGCGAGATTCGTTGGGTTGGGGATGATGACATGAGCAACCCTAGACCATGAAGGGCTTACAATGGTGTCTTGAAGCTAGCTTGCTTCGCCTTCTCTCTTGTTTGTTTTCTTCTCTCTCAAGAAGGCGACTTGCCTAGTTTGCAGAGCTGCCTTGTGTTTTTTTGTTGCTGAGCAATGAATTATACTTTCATTCAAGGAAGAAGGCGACTTGCCTAGTTTCCTTTTTTTTTTTTTCTTTTTCCTTTTCTCAGTCTCGAAATTCCTCTGAAACGAAGCTGAAGCTTTCATATCTAATGGCAAGTAGAAAGCTGTTCCTCGACTTATTATTGTCCAAGCGATCTCATTTTGTTCAATTAACTTCTCAGCAGGTTCGTTCATTTTATTTCTTTTCCCAACAATATTCTGTTCTCGTTGCGATATGAAAATTTGTAAGCTTCGGCCCTATCTTCAGTTTCCACTTACCATTTTCGCGTCTTGGGATCTGCTATTATAGGGTTCAAGTAGGAGGCTACGTTTGCTTTCACAACGTTCAAGTCTTCGTAGATACAGTGTCTTCAATGAGTTCTCAAAGAAACTGAAAGGCGAAGCTGAAAGGTAATTCGTCTCTCTTTACTGTATTTTCTAGACTCTATAATCGGCTTTAGAGATTCCTTAACAACAACGGCCAAGAAGTGGCGGACTGTTTGTTGAAGTGGGCGTCTTCTTCTTCTTCTTCTTCTTTTAATATCGAGTCAAATTTTTTAATCGACATCGGAGCGCCTGTTGTACTTGTGTGTTGCCTAGTTCAGCTTAGAGCGCTCACCTTGGCAACCTTTGTGTACATGTCATGGCTTGCATTTCTTCGTCTATTACTTTCTTATTAGGCCTTCTTCCCTTACTCATACGTGAGAAACTGGTTGCTCTATGTGTTTTCGTGATCGTAGTAATCCAGAGTTTCGGCAGTCGGTGAAGGAGCTCAAGGAGAAAGCGGAGGGGATAAAAGGTGTAAAAGAGGACATTAGAGCTAGGTAAGTATTGTACTGATAGTGCAATGGATAACTTTTAAATTATGGATTAATAGGCTGAGACATACTGTTGTATGTCAAGGCTGGGTCGACACTTCAATGGAAAGCCTGAGACGCTGAAATGGAAAATGCAGAACAAAGCAGATAGCTCAGCAGTTGTACAAACAGGCGGATGAAGCGTGGACAGAAGCAGAAGCTGCCGCAAAAAAGGTACAGTTGAAGCTCATCTTTAATGTTATTGCGTTCCAAATAAATGGATAAGGAATGTCAATTAGTCGTTCGAAGCTGAAAAACAAAATAATTTCCCGTACATATTGCACATGATTTATCGTTATTTATGGAAATCAGTTATACATTCCATTTTCCTTTATTTCTTTCGTGCTTCAATTGTTATTGGTACTTGTGGTAGGGGAGACCTTGTCTGTTGGATAAGCTGATGTGGTAAAATATGATTGCTAAAGATACCTGTTGCAGGTTTCTAACAATGTGAAAGAGAAGATTTCAACTGCAACTGAGGTGTGTTAGATGATTTTCCAATCAGCTATGTATTGGTCATATGGGTTGGCACTTAATGACTTATTACTTTCATGCTATGTGTAATTCAGGTGAAAGAAACTTCTGGGACTGGAAATCAGGATTCTGCAGGATCAACTTGCTCTTCAGCTGAACATGATGCTTATGGAACACAACGAATTCAGTCTCCATCTGAGGAAGAGAACCACAAGCAATTTGGATCTAGTAATGCTACAGAATCTTTGTTTGGCAAGTTTAAGTCAGCCATATCTACCCCAAATGTTTCGTCAGCCTTCCAAAAATTGAAGGAAGCAAAGTTAGTCAATGCAGCCAAGAAAGGATTTGAAATAGTAAAAGAGGAGTTAAGTGATAGTCCAAATAGGAGAAGGCATGTTCCCTCCACGCCTAGTGGTGAAACAAGTACAAGAACTGAACTTGTCGTTGTGCCCTCAAAACAATCTTGGTGGGGCAAGAAATTGGATGAATTCAAAGATAAGGTAACTTAACTATCAGTTCTTCATTAATTAGTTGCTCTTGAAGCTTCCTCTGTAAAGAATCTTTTTAAATTTTGCTTTTAGGTGAAAGGGCTTCCTATATCTAAGCAATTCATCAAATATAGTGATCCTGTCAAGACAAAAGGCCAGGAGGTATGTTTTACTCTTGACTCCTACCAAAAAGTTTCTGTTTCTTCTTTTCCATTCAAAATTACCCATCTGAAACATGCGTTATTTGTATTCATAATGTATTGATTTCTAAGATGATGGCCCTGAAATGATAAGAAAAAATTGTTGTTGGTGACCACTTACAGTTACAGACTGTCTTTTATGCTTGTATTTCTGTTTCTGGATCCGACAGATTGTGGAAGACTTGAGAGAAAGATATGAGACAAGTGACAACCCAGTTATCCATAAAATACAAGAGTAAGCTTCTGATTCTCTCTTCACAATCCTTTTTGTGCTTAGAATTTGGGTGACTGGATATGATCTAAATAGCATCTAATCGAAGTGTAAAGTTGGACCGGTTATAATTGACATATTAAATTTGTAGTGTATGATGTGAGATTTAAGTGCTAATTTGCTGTGCTGCTTTTGTAGCATGAATGATAGCATGTTTCAGGAGACAGATGCTGCAACATCATACAAGGAAATACGTCAGCGGGACCCGTATGGTCTTGAGCTTTTCACATAATTATAGAAAATTTATCTTCTGTTGTTACTCTATCTCTTAACGTCTTTGCCATTTATTGTGATTACATGAACTAGTGACTTCTCATTACCAGAATTTGTGGGGGAAGTTCAGGAGGCTATAAAACCAGTTCTTAATGCTTACATTAAGGTTAGTGTTAAGTTTACCCCGGAGTGCTGGAAATTTCCTCTCTTTTATGCATTTACCTATCATAGTTATTTTTTAGTAACATTACCCAGTGCTTTGCGTTTATTGTTTTTCCTTTTTGGTAATAAATGACTGTGTAGGGGGATGTTGAAACTTTGAAGAAGTATTGTGGCCCTGAGCTGATTGAACGATGTAAAGCTGAGCACCAAGCTTACCAAAGTCATGGTATTTTCTTTGATAACAAGGTGAGGTTGCATTTATCTAATGTCTATCATTGTTGCCATTAAGTTTGCTTCATTATCTGAGTACTGAAGTTTATATTGCATTGAGTTAGATGGATTTTAACGTAATAAGTAGATTTGATAGATGAAGAAAACTTCTTGCAGTGAAATAATGTTGTCTTATTGATACGGGACATTGTTCATTGTGGTCAACCAAATATATCACTAGGAACATATCTTCTGTAAGCAGAATAGTATGAAATGATTACTTGCATGTCTCTCTTAATGGAGAGCAACTGAGACGCATGGTAGCAGAAATCAATATTTTTTAATTATATTTTAGTGAGCTTCTTCTTGACATTGACGAAGAGATGGTAGGGAGTAGCAGACTTGTACAAGCACCATTATGGTTTAGATTATTGTAAAATTTATGCTTCTAAATCTTATATTATCTTTGTATCTTATCTCATGTTTTCTAAACATTTTTATCGCTTTTCCATCTGTTATAAATTCATTTTTAGCATGTAAATAACGTATATGTTCAGATTTATTGGTAATTTGTCCAAAATGACTACTCTATTTTCACCCTAATTCTTGTAAGGCTTTTGAGGTGAATTTCCCTTCTAAAGACATTTGATTCTTGATACAGATTCTGCATGTATCAGATGTGGAAGTTAGAGAGACCAAGATGATGGGGTCCTCTCCCTTAATCATTGTAATGGTATAAAAATTGTTACTTGGACTTTCTTGCTAATTCTGAAGATTTATTCTCATGCTGTGGAAATAAAAAATTTGTCCTTTATGGCTCAGTAACATATTTTCGTGATGATCCTGTTAATGGTTTTCAGTTTCAAACACAACAAATCTATTGTGTGCGTGATCGGAATGGATCAATTACTGAAGGAGGCAAGGTGAACTATCATCGTTTTTTATTGATATTTTCAATAATTTGATGTGCAAATAGTGCTGGCGCTTTTTTACCTAAAGATGAAAGAAAGAAAAGAAACAGAGTCAGCAAAACTTAGCAGTCCTTGTTGATACGGCATATACTTTGTGAGTTAAAACGTCATTGCCAGATATGATCATGTCACGCAGGCATTTGCTCATTTGAAATTGCATCATTAAACAAATCTTGTCAATTGAAGCCCACATTTAAGTTGGGAATGGTAAAAGTCTTAGCTTAAGTCTCACTATTTAACTGAAAGGTGGTGTGAACATGATGTAAAGGACCGAAAGAAGGGCCATGTGGATATGTTGATTGTATAACTTTCTTTTTTCTTTTTCTTTTTGTTACCTGGGAAGGATATTTGATTCTAGTATTTATCAATAAAAAGACCCTATAAGCCAAACGGGGTAATTGAGATTGGTGGGCCGTTCATCTTGTTGTCTAATTGGGTTATGCCTTTTCGGGTGAAACAATGGAGTTCTCAGTTCTGATTGGTTGAAATAACATACCATGAATGCTCATATTATGCTCAAAACTATGAAGGTTGATAAGACTGCTACTAGAGATGCCTGTATGCCTTAGAGTGACTGAAGAATCTTCGCTTCTTAAGTGTTTATTTAATTTGCACTCGTGCCGTTTATTCCCTTTACCAGGATACGATCCACACCGTTTTCTATGCTTGGGCCTTGCAACAAATGGACCCAGAGGATCGTGAAGAAGATGCTATTTACCTCATGTGGAGACTAAGAGAAATGCAACAGCAGGGTGTACAAGCCCTTATATAGTTATTCATATTCTAACCCACTGAGGATGTTGTATAATTGAGCCTTTATTCTAATTCCTAGCCTGCTTACATTCAATTTTTTGTCATACAAATTTTGTGGCGGCCATTGATGCCGATGGCGTACTCAATTCTTTCAACAACACAGAATCAGAAGAAATTGTGCATGACGAGGTCAATTATGAATGCTCAGTTAGGTGAGCGTGGCTGATAGGAAAGTATGACTAGCATTATTAATAATGCTTTGTCGGCTATATGTATGCTGGTTTATCTTGATGTCGTTTGCTAGGGACTGCCATTTGTCAATAATGTGCCTGAGTGCTAAATTATCTTCCACGCGGTAGCTGGGAAGTTCTGTTACGCTTGTGCCTCAATTGATAAATAAGTGAGCAATTTAACAAAAGAAAAGTTCTTGTACGCTCTAATTCATGCAGTCTCATGAACAACATAGTTTGAATGAAGAGCCTGTTGAAGTTTGCTAACGAATGTCTCGTTCAATTTTCTGGGGCAATGACTTGGGGTTGTATTCCCCAATTTGTGAATTATTTTAGTTGCTACTTTCTATGTATACTACGGAAACTATCGGTTTTGAAAGTGCGTTCTGTGGGCAGTGAATACAGGACATGATAGAAGCTGAAATTTCCCTCCGAGAACTTGTAGGTAGAAGTTACCAAAAAAAAATTGATTACAAAAATGAACAAGTTGAGTTGTGGACACCATCCATTCTTCAATTGCTTTAGGACCTACAAAAGAATTCCGTTCTATCCTTTGCTTACTTTATCCACAATATTTATGGGACATCTTTAAAAGGGAATACGAGAACATCACAGATTCTATTCGGTATAAGTCAGAAAAGCAATACTACCCCTTCTCCATAATAGAAAGTTGTTGATTTTTTAGAACATTAAAGAAGTTAAACACACTGTTTAAAAATATTTATTTGTAAATCATTGAATTATACGTCAATTTATAATTCACACAAATCAGTTTGAAAAGAATGATAAATATAAATATTTTAAAATAATGTGTTTAACTTCCATAAGCTTTTTGAAAAAGTCAGCTGAATATTATTTTTAGGATATGAGGTAGTAATATTCTTGGTGCATTGGAGCATTGTTATTGTAGTTTTTGCGCAATGGAAGAACATCTCAAGTTGGATGTTTGGAAAAGCAGATTCACAACCTACCCAGAAGAAAACCGACAAAATAGGTAAGCACCAAAGAAAAAAGGAACCCAACTAGCAATAAAATAATGGGAATGAATGGGTTAAGAGTCAAGACTCCGCATAAAATTCAAGCCACTTCATTGCAGCCTGACGATGTGTAGCGGCTACCTTTTGGCTTTAATGCCATGCAAATGAGAATAATGTCCAATGGAAAAGGAACCATCCAGCATCTCTGTTATAAAGGAACGAAGTTACCACTTATATTTGATACGAGTACACCTTAGTTAATCCTCTGCGACTGCGAGGCCTTCCTCTGCTTCCTCCTCCATGTTGTGCCTAAGCCTAAAGCTTCCCCAGGCTGGTAAGGTGTGGAAGAGTTTCACTTGTACACTTAGAAAACTTCGGAGGTTTAACAAGTCCAAAGCCATGAAGAAACCCAGAAAGAATATGAAGAGGAGTTCCCTTACTTCATCTGTCAAAAGGCCCTACAAGTTGTCTTCCAGGCGCTTCAGCCAGAAAAAACTAGCAAGATTTAGAAGTGTTTTCTATGGCTTCCACCAGAAACCTACGCATGTTTATATTGATAAGCTCTTTAAAGAGCCTAGCTGTGATATAGTGAAGCCAGGCATGGCATAAAATCCACGACCACGAAAGGCTTCAAAGCTTGGCAATGACAGAGGGGAAGTAGCAGGAACAAGCAATCGAGGTGGTGGATTTGATAGAGACAGAGATAACAATGCTTGCACATCAGATGATATGTGGGAGTCTGTGACGCTAGCATCACCTCTGATACAGGGAATAAACAAACGAGCAGAAGAGATCATAGCCAGGTTCAGGAAGGAGATGGCGGCTTAAGAGTTACTTGCCAGAAATTTATAGTACTTAGTGTTGGACAGCGTTTCAAATGTTTCTGTTACAAAAATTCAAGTTAGCAATAAAGAGGATTTGGGTGAAGTTTATAAATTCAGTTAGAAAGCTTTCTTTATTGATGTATATAGAAAAACGGACTACTTGTATGATTTGGTTCTCTTGGAAAGAGTCTACATGTTTCGGTTCTCAAAAAGGACTACTTGTATGACTTGTGCGAGCGAGAGGTGTTACGACTTACGAGACATCTCGAGGCACATTACACGGGCTTGTGGTCGGTAAAACAGACAGAATAGACCAGGATTAGGCATTGGTATGGTCCAGATGACTAGGTGCTGAGTAACGAAACACATTGTCTAGTCTGATCTCATAGCAACCGAGGTGTTAGGTTGGATTGGACTAGATCCACCCTAAAAATAATAAGATAGTTCCGACTGGTCACTATTCTTTTGTTCTGAAAAAACACCCTGATACAAACAAATATACCCCTTACAGATAAATAAATTTAATTACACCAACAGAAGCCGATAAAGGTCGTATTATATTATTTTTCCCATGTGAACGAAATAAATATATAAGAATTTCATCTCGATTTATATAAAAGTAATTTTTACACCTGGCTTGGCAGCATCAATTTGAGCTTAGGTTCCATACACCACCACACAAGAAAAATTATGTTCGAATCAGTTTTCCAACATCTCAATACTAAATAATATTTCTCCTCCGATTCCTATAATATGTACATGATTGACTCACTATTAATGATAAAACTGCCTTAAATTTGATCTTATAAGCTTGCAATACAGAGCCACGACCCAGAGAAAGTACAAACACAACGGATCTAGGATTGTAACAGCCACCATCCCTATTGCCACAGCTGTACGAGGCAACCCAATCTCCCAAATTCTGCCATCAAGAGAGCTCGTAATATTAACAGGCTACATCGTACTATGCCCTCTCTGAAGTTTAGTGCAGAAAATTTTTCATCGGATCATCATGGTGGACTCTCTTCATCCTGTATGCCTCCATGTCCTCAGCAGTGACCTGCAGTGAATATAGAGATGGTTAGAAAAATTTGAGGGGGGCCAAAATGGCT
>JANTPZ010114291.1:0-10062 GCA_025593235.1 Vachellia pachyceras
ATCCTAATTTTTATTTAAAGGATATTTATATTAAATATAATTTGTTATGTAATCATTTTAGTTAAAAAGAATTTCTCCTAATACAAGACATATGAAATAAGAAAATAATAATAAATAAAAAGGAATGATTTTGTAAAGGAAGGAAAAGAAGAAGAAGAAGAAAATAAAAGGAAAAAAAGAAATTATAATAAAAATATATGTGTGTATGCGCACGTGCCTTGTGTATATAATTATATTAAAAAAATAAAAATAAAAGGAAAGGGATTGGACGTGGCCCCTCTTTGAAATACACATATATTGATTAACAAAAAGAATAAAAGGGAAAAGGGGCTGCAACTTATATATATATATTTGAACTCATATAGCCATTAGGTTTCTATTAGGTCTCCAGCAGCGTCTTCTCTTTCCTTTCTTCTCTTGCGGCATCGCTTGGCTTCTTGTGTGTAGGAGGTTGTTTCGGGATCAATTAGGTAATCAAAACTACTTCTTTTCAATTTACTCCCTTTATAAAAGTTTTTCTAAATACTTTTCTCTTTCTAACTGTAGTTATATCATTCTGATCAAATGAAAATTTAAGATTAGATTTAGGAAAAAGACTGATTTTTGTCAATAACTGTCTAAAGAAAGGTAGAGGGAAATAATTGTTCATCTTTCTTCTTTTGAATCTATGATTTGAGTATTGTTATAATTTAAAATAATTATTTGATTTAATCAGTTTCTAATTTATTCTGCACAGGTGGTTCGCACATATTAGATTTGGGGTTTTATGATTTATAAGTTTTATTAAAATTATCTTTGAAGTGTTAATCAACTTATCATGTTGAAAAGATTAAGAGTATATATGATTTAACAGTTTATGTTGAAAACCCTAAACTTTTAATTGGGAATTGTGTAATCGAGATTGATTTGTGAATTAATTAAATCTTTGGGTTGAGGGAAATAATTGAATCTTGGGTTAGATTAAATAGTTGAAAGTCTATTGATTGCTATGAATTTTAAATGATTATTTCAAGAACTTAAATGTACATAGTCAAGTTGATTATTTAATTTAGTATATTAAATCTTTGTCTACATTATTGTGTAGAATAACTTGATTGTAGTTGGTGCTTTGTGGCTTGAGCTTTCAAGTATTTTGGAGTTGAGGTAACCGATGTTAATTCATTTTATATGCTTGCATGGATTGTAAGGTATTTTCGATACCTTAATTATGTATTATGAATCTTATCTCTATTTTTATATGTTCAATTTTAGTGAAGTGGGAAGTATTTTCTTTATATATATAAAGGATATATTTTGCTTAGAGGTATGTTTGATGAGCTATTCATAATTTATCTTTAGCCGTAACATATTGTGAATTTATGCATTTGTGGGGAATTGACATATTAGGTGTATGGAAGTAGTTGGGTGATCTTATGATGATGGGACTGGTGTAATGTATTGTGAATGTATCCGCGGTTGCCCCACTACTGATCATAGTGGTTGGTTGTATTGTGATTCACACTTAGGTGGGGAGTCGGCCTAGACCCAGGAGGGAGGCTAGGATATATTGTGACTCACACGCAAGTGGGGGTCGTGATGGAGTAATATGGAGGAGTAGGATGGAGGGATCATTTGTGCATTCTGAATGTATTGATTGG
This sequence comes from Vachellia pachyceras, assembly GCA_025593235.1. Taxonomy (NCBI): domain Eukaryota; kingdom Viridiplantae; phylum Streptophyta; class Magnoliopsida; order Fabales; family Fabaceae; genus Vachellia; species Vachellia pachyceras. Next base: position 1,638 of record JANTPZ010114291.1, read on the forward strand.
AAAACCTTAATTTTGTTTGAATATTATACATTAGCACTGCTTCATTAACTTATAATCCCGTATTGTATATTCTATGAATTGATTATTGGTTACTGGGACTTTATGTCTCATCCTATCGATATTTATTTTTTTCAGGAGAGGAAATTAGTGGTTCAAGGCGCGAAGGGAAGGAGCCAACAGTTTGATAGTAACTATCACTGTAGGCTTAATAGTTAAGCTATTTTAAGGAGAAATGTATATTGCCAAACTCATAGGGCTTGCATGATTTTATTATACTTTTATGATTATACAATTGAAATTGTACTAATTAATAATTTATCTTGTGGTGTGTGTGAAATATTAAGGATTGTTCTGAGGAATATATGGTTAATGGGATTATTAATTTTTTTTCCTGGTTTTTATTGATTTGTGAGAGTGACTTGTAGACGAGTTTTATGCCCTGGGTCGATGTGATATGTGATATTATGAAAGGTTTGTGGGCTGGGTGTCTCACCCATAACTTTTGTGCCCTGAATCTTGAGGATTTAATAATTAATTGTGTTTAAATGTCTGGTGTATTGTGGAGATTATAAATGGTTACAAATGGTATCCGAAGCAATTACAAATTACCTAATTAATCATGAATATATTATGTGGTTAAATTGTTAGGGGGTTACAAGAAGCACAACTTCTTTACTTATATTCAGAAGTGTCTTTTTAAGTGTAAAACCCTTTGCGAATCCAAATTTGCGAGTCCACACTTATCAAAATACTAGTCAATCTTATCAGTTTTTTTCATGATGCATGCACACTCTTGCCCTGCATTTCGTATACTGTTGGAATATGCCCAGCCCATCCTTGGTGGATTAGGGCCCAAGCCCAAATAATAGTAGACCTATAGTACAAATATAAAGAAATATATGATGTAAGAGAGTAATACTCTCTAAATATTTGAATTTCGAATTCTAACCACCTATACGTGAAATAAAGGGTGGAAGGTGCATCAACATTTTTCATTAAATATATAGTCTTCTTTAACAACTTTCCTCTCTTCTCTCTAGTCTCTTCCCTTCTACAGTGTATCTACTATATATGTGATCAGAGTCCAAATCGGTGCTCTGATCTCATGTGGGTACTCGTGAATCATGTGGATTCCAGGTATGCTTGAAATCCTACAGTAGTATCAGAGTGAATTGTTGTGGTATTTATTATATTTGGATGAATACTTGTTTCTACTAAATAATTATGATTATCTCCAAGATTTGTTTTTTCTTGGTTATGATCCATAATATTTGTGATTATGATTTTAAATCTAAATATTTGAATCAATTTTGATTATGATTTTGAATATCTTTATGAAATTAGTTCAAATTATGCCGTTTATTATTTGTGAAAATATATTTATAAATTCACAAGGACATTGGATATTTTCATCTTGTTTATCGTCTGGGTATCTTTGCCTTAGATGTTGAATACGTTAAGTTTTTTTCTTCTGCATCTATCATATCATTTCTGTAAGTGGTTTATATGTGTGTTTTAAATTGAAGGAAAAACCACATAAAGGAAGAAAAGTAACGAGGATAGAAAAGGGATTGAAAAATTCGCTACTGTACGGTTACGGAATTTTGTTTGCATTTGGGTTATGAGAAAATCAATTTGTTAGGTCATAAAATCATAATGAATGTGAAGAACATGAAAATGCAAACAAAACGTACCCAGAAACACCCCCAAAACGTCCACTGAAACTCTTAGTTCAAAGGAAATTATGTGGTTTGGAAATTTGGATTGGGTCACGTGAAAAAGTGATTTTATGGACTTGAGAATAATCCCATTGTGCAGCTCTCGAAAAAAACCGAAGAAAATAACACCGAGAACACCCAAAACGAACGTCAGACGACAAAGTTATGGAGGAAAGAAGGAACCGGGTCGAAGGACCAAAACCATATATGAACTGGGTCTGTCTTCACCCTACTGGAGGTTAAAGATAACCTCCAGCGAGATAGAAAGGCATCATTTCACCGTTTTTTAAAAAAGGGACTGGGTGGATCCGGTCTGAACCTGATCCAAAAGAAAACAAAAAAAAAATGTGTGAGGCAAACATTGGGCCAAGTAGAATTTAAAAAACCTCTTGGCCAGTCCAGAAAGTCAAAAAACCAAAAAAATAAAACAAATGAAAAATCTTATTTGCTAATGTGGCTTGTGGGGCCGACAAATGGCCTGTTGCCACGAGGTAAATTCTATGCGTCAGAACAAGGCCCATGGACGACGATTAGCTGGCACGTGTTGCTGTCTGAGGTCACCGTGCGGCATGTGTATGACATGCATTGATGCCGAGAGTCAGCGTTGCTGAAATATGTTATTTTTCTAGAATTTTTCTTCCTTTCTCCTTCTAGGGGTGCGTGAAGGTGCATTTTAGCTTCGATTGAGACTCGGTTTATTTCTAAAAATCCCTAAATTCAAGAGTTTTAATTTGGCATATTATTTACCTATTTTTAGGTTTAAAAAGAGTTATTTTTGAAGGGATTTAGTGCTAATTTTGATGATTTTTTTCCATTGGAAAATAATAAAATGTTTGCATAAATTTATTGTAATTTTATTTGAGATACATATGAACTAAGTGTTCAAAATGCCTTAAACCAAAAGATTTTATTCTTTTGGATTATTACAATGTTGAAAAACACGTTCTTGTATATGAACTATGTTATAGTTCATGTGAAAAAGAATATTTTGTTTTTGAAAAAAGCCTCTAAAAGATGAATTAATAGAGGCTTATGAACCTCTAAATTATATTTAGATCAATTATTAAATGTTTCTTTGAAGAAACAAATAAATGCATAAGACATTTGAAATAACTCTTCAATTGAAAGAAAAGCTCTAGGAAATGATTAAAAGATATGGGATATACTATTCTTTCCGCATTTAAAAAACAATAGTTGACAAGAACCTCCCAAATTAGGCTTGAGAAGCAGAGAAACTTCTCGCCTTTCAAACACATTTGGTTGAAACTTACATATCAAGAAATAATATGAATGTAAAACAAAAGAAAATTGTTAGGATGTCCCAAATTCCTAGATAATAAGACGTTAACCACATAATAAAGCAATGTGATACATGAAGAGATAAATGTCATAATACTCCTTTTAGAATAAGGAACTCTTGGAAAATAAGTCTTCTAAGGGTGACATGTGCTTTATTTGAGTGGGAACCAAAGATATGATCTATCAAAATGAAAGATAACATGATATGCTCAATCTAAGTGGGAGCTAACATGACTTTCTCTATCTGAGTGGGAGCCAACATGATATATTCTAACTAAATAGGAGCTAAGATATTCTCCAAGTGGGAGCTTTCAGAAATAGAATGTTCTGAGAGTAATACTTGAGCATTTTGTTAGAAGTACTTGTATGAAATTCTTGATAGATGATAGTGATGTTGTTGGAATCTATATGATGGGGGGTATAAACCTATTATCCTAATCGTGGACCCAATGATGTTGTTATTTTATCTAGTCAAGAATGACATAAGTAAATGACATTGTATACTTTGATGTTCTATAAAGAATGTTTTTGGTTCAAAATAAATATGAATAGCCCTATGTGTGGGATGAATTTAGTAATAAAGCCAAGGAAGGCTACCAAGAATAAGAACATAATTCATAAACTTAATGGGGACAAATGTGATATCTGACATTGAAAAGTCTCATATAAATGAAAGATGTTGTAAAGCCATTGACTGTGTCATGGCATTGCCTAAAGCTAAAAGTTTACTTAACAAATAGGAGATTATGAGACTTATATGGCTTGAAAAGGTAAACTTAATTACATGAATTACCTTGCACAATGCTATGTTTGATAAATGCATATGCCAATACAAAAGAAATACTATAGCAGGCCATGTGAATTACCTTAAAAGAAAAACTTACCTTTATGGGGTAAAACCTATATGAAATGACCAACATGACAAGGAAATTGAAAATAGTTGAACATGTGTCATTCAACGAATAACAAGTATAGCTTGTTCATCATCATACTACTTTCCTTTTTTCATTTGGGAGCTCATGAAAGTTAAGATAACCCATAACAAAGTCATTGTTACTTTTAACAATATATTAAAGCACTTAAAGCTTAAAATGAAAATTTAGAGACATACCTAATAGAGGAAGTGAGTCCTTCATACTCTAACCCTAAATTACTAAAGGGCAAGAGGTTATAGAAAAGTGAAAGAAGAATAACCCTAATTTTTAAGAAGGGTAAAAATTATTAAGAAGGCTGACCTTAACCAGGCCAAATACTTTTCCTACTAAAGATTTATTATTTGGTGATGAATTATTCTAAGAAAATGAACATGAAAGGAAGCTCTATAAATAACGATGATATGGAATTAATTCTTTATAGAATGTTGTATATCGTCAAATCAATCAAGATGCTTGATATGGACGGCAACATGAAAATTAAGGTAAAAAGCATCAACGCCTCCAAATTCACTATGTAGTGAAACATCCTTAATTTGTTGTGATGTGCTTTATGCACTAGTTTAAATGAGATTGAGTTGTTATCTCATACTGTCTAGATTATAAATCTAAAGGTTTAAACTTTTATGATTTTATGATGTATCTCTATTTTATATGTAATGAGTGTACCTAATATTGATCATTTGGTACCTTATTTGGGATTAAATGTGTTAATTAGAGGTTAATTTTGTTAATGAGTGATTAAATGAATTAATTGCTTATTTTGAGAGTTTTTATCACTCTTTAAATCATCTAAATGCCTATTACTTTAATTGCATGATGTTCTATAATATTTGGGTTTGATGTACTGGGCATTTCAGGATTTAATGCTATAGAGAATAAAAAATGAGAGGAACAATGGCAGCAAGTCTAGGATTAATCTTCATTTATTTCCATTATTCCATATGACCTCTTCCATCACATTTCCTTAGCATTGGGCCCCACCATTCCAGCCTCCCACATCAATTTTCTCTCCAATTTCCATTCAACCATCACTCACACACCCACATTTTTGTCCTTTTCCTCGCTCACATCCTCTCTCTATTCCCTCCATTCCCTCTTTCATCCCTTTTTCACTCTGACACCTAACCACCACCCACATACCATATCACACCATCCTCTCTCCATCTCAATATGCTACCTCACCTCTTTTTACTCTCCGTTGCTTTTCTCTCTAACCGTCACCTCTTCCTCTCTCTCTAAAGATCCGTGGCCATTATTTTTTCCTTTTTCCATTCACTAATTTCCAGACCTCACACACCCCCATTCATTTTCGATAATCCATTCCACAGCACACATGGAGCCGCACATACACCATAGCCACACACAACGCTGCTACTCATTCATTATCCATTCCATCCATTGACACGATGCATACTCACGCCGCCTAAAGCTTCTGCTCACCATACACGCCACTTCATTCCCCCGGGCTTCACTCTTCCATCTTCATCCATTTTATACATTCCTTCATTCATCCATGTTTTCCCTCTATTATCCATTAAAGCCGCCACCTGGGAGGAGATTCACGCTGTATACTCACGGTGCCACTGTTCAATCATCCATTTTCAATTCATCCATCCTAGCTTCATCAGTCGCAGAAGGTAGCTCACACTATGGAAGTTGAACTATCAATAGGAGTTGGTTCTTCAACCATGAGTAGGTAAATCCATCCGTCCGATGTTGAACTATCAATAGGAGTCACTGAGTAATTTGGGGAGTTCTTTTAATTTTAATTTCATTTTCAAATCTCTATATAGTATATTGTAATTATAGGTTGTTAGAGGTTATGATCTATATGTATGGAAGATGATTATGATCGGTTGATATAATCTAGATTGTGATACTTGCATTGGTACTTTGGATTGTGATTAGACTATAGCACTATTGTTATTCAATTGCTTTTCTTTACTCTCTTGAAGTCGATTGATTTGCTAGGTTTCTAGGAATTGATTAGAGGTAAAGAGGATCTTTTATAAATATAACATGAGCTAAGTACTAAGATATTCCTAATTGATTAATTGAGTCTTATTTTAGATTAAATTAAACAGGTTAGGAATATTGATTAGTAAGGGTTCTTACTAGTCCTTATGCTTAGTTAAAAGAAGAACTTAATATTTAAATTGGACAAGAAGGGTTAGTGGATTCAATCATCTAGGACATTCATTTTATAGAATTTAAATTAATTCATTTAGTTTAATTAGATAGTGAAAAAATATTTGATACTTCTTGGTTAATTTGTTATTTACACTAGATTACTTTGTAATTAGATATAGGCTTCACGTAGAGATCGACCTAGGTTAGTTGCCTTATATTGCATTTAGCTTAGTTTTTATTTGGAAGGCCCATGATATGACTTATCATTTTGTGACATTAAATAATTCTGATTCAGTTTTTTTTTGTTCATGGGGTTTCTGAGTTGTACGTTGTTGTAACTCTCCATATTTATTTGCTTCACTATTTTTTATGATTCAAATATTGACTTGATTACATGTTATGCTAGATAAGGACATAAAATTATTGCTATCAAAACTAAATCAATAAGGATTGCTATGTTTGATTTACAATATCAGATGTCCTTATGTGAGTCTAGCAAATAAAGCAATGGGAAAAGTTGATTGTAAGGGACTATAACCAAGTATCCATTGTGATTATTCCATTATGTGAATGTGGTATTGTGTGTGAGGGTAAGATACAAAGCTAAATCATTTTGTAAACTTTAATGAGAATCATTCACTATATGATCATATTTTATTTGATTTTGTATGTGTATAAAGTTTAAGTACTTTAGACTATGAATGATCAGACAAGTTTTGTAATAATGATAGTTATATAGCCAACTTTTAAATGTACTCCGTTAACAGATGGAGTTGTAAAATACATAATGACATACCACATATTATATTTAGGTACATGATACTTTAAACTAACCCACCAAATGTGAGTGGGAGAGTATTCACAAGTCCACCTTTGGTGGATTAGTACAAACCATTGATTTCATGAAGTATGTGTTTAAGGTGAACTAGTACACACATTTAATTTCATTAAGCGTGTGCCTAATTGAAACAAATCACATGCCCTCATAAGTAGTCACTTCTATACCCTATGAATTATGGTCAAAGACAAACTAAAATTGTTTTCTATAGACCATAAAGATTAGTTGCACATTCTCACAATTACTAGCAGACCATAAAGGTCAATTGTACATTTTGTTGTGATAGTAAGTGAGAGCTCATTAGGGTTATGTTTTCGCATTTTCATAAGTGAAAACAAATATTGAGTTGTGACGGAAAAGAAATAAAATATACTACATTTGTTATGGATTAGTTTCCAAACTTGTGATCACTATGTATATCTTTACGATACAGAGAGATAAGTTGGTATAGAACTAAGTGATGATTTTTAAATATTCTTTTAAGTGGGAGCTTATATGGGTCAATAAAGAAAACCCATACATGAGAAAGAAAGAAGCCCCAATAAGAAAATAACTTAGAAAACACACATGGTTACTCTATAAGATGAATAATCATATTATGTACAAGAGGCCTTAGAAGAAAGCAATAGTAGCAATACTTGATTTGTTTTAAATGATCTTGTTTGAGAATTAGTTGATCTACTCCAAACTAATAAGCTATTGAGAACTAGTGAGTTCAAAAGCTAAGAGCAAGATGGATAGATCAATTAAAAAAAACAAGACTCATTTAGTTTTAAATGGGTAAGCATAACATGAAAGTATTGATGTCACCTGTTATGAACTTGAATTAGACTTATTCTGTTAATAGTCAACTATTTGGATTCAGATATACACCAAGATGATGCAAAAAATACACCTTTAATGGTGATATGGATGAAGAAATCTATTTGATATGATGATTAGAGTTCGCCACAAAAAAAATGGTGTTTGATACTTCATAGGGATAACCTCAAATATTTTTTTAGAGATCCTTTTATGGATCGATACAATAATATGGATAATGATACATATGGTTTTACAAGAGCAATAACCAAATGTGAATTTGAAATGGTTGAAGATAACCATTATTGTGACACCTTTTACTTAACCATCTTAGCTTCTATTATGATGAGTTGGAACCAAATTATGGCCTCAAGTAACTCAAATTGTTAAAAGGGACTAACTTGAAAACTTTCATTTTTAAGAAAGTTACTATTCACAGTTTTTCGGGTCAATTTTGAAAATTCATAATTAATTCTAGAAACATCAAAATCGAGTGGTTCCAACTTCTATTTGAAGCTTGCAAATTCCTTTATGAGGGAAAAATACTAATTTGAACAGTAACTGGTCCAACTTGTACATATTCATACGTGAAAATGTACTGTTCATATGGTAATTTTCATTTTCCTAAGATTTTCTGTGATTTTTCATCAACTTTGAACAGTCATAACTTTCTGTATAAAATTCCAATTTCAGTGATCTTTGGC
>JANTPZ010114306.1:0-88852 GCA_025593235.1 Vachellia pachyceras
ACCATTTTTTCCAGACACACAGCACACATAACCCTTATCAAACAAATCAGATTGTATTGACAGATCAATCAACAAGTAAGCCATATAACCAAAATACCGATGGAAACAAGCATATATGACCACAATCACAGAATATATTCAAACGCAGCAGGAGTACCTAGTTGGAAAGGATTTAAACTGACGAGAGAAGAGAGATCTGAGCTCTGCAAGTGAAAGGGGAACAGTAGAGGCTTAAAAAATGTGAAGGCAGCGAAAGATAGAGGAAAGATTCACAAGCTTTCGTGTTCGGAGATCAAAGATGTAGAGAAAGATTCAGACCCCTGCTTTCCTTTTCTGAGATGCCCATTATCACTGCGCAAGAAGATGCAGAGAAACCCAGCTGCTTTCCCTTTCAGATCACTAAGGGCATGGCAGTCTTTTCACTTGTGAAGTTAATTAAAAAATGGTCCCTTTGGGACCTCTGGATAAATATTAAAAATTTTGGGACCATTTGTTAATTATCTTGCTAAGGAGGGACCATTTGTTAATTATCTGGATAAATATGATAGATAAGAATAAAACATAACTCCAAAAACATCTCAATATGAATACGATTTTTGAAGACTAATGCTCATTAGTATCAGATTAATTTTTATAGCATGTTTTGGTGAGAAGTTGACTCATTTTTATTACTAATCTCATTATGCTTTGTTCTTCTCTATCATATTAAACTCATTTTTTACCTCAAACCTCTTTTATAAGCATGATTATTTTGTTAATATGATGGTTTTGGAGTTAAGTAACTGGTTTGAGAGGAACGTTGTTACAACTTTATCTTTCACTTTAAAGATAAAAAGATGATTGAAAGGCTTTCATTTGATGGCCCTTGGCTCATTCAAAGTCACTACTTAATCCAATCATTAACCCATATAGTGCAGAAATTTAAACAGGTTGTTATTTGGGTAAGAATTCCAATTCTCTAAATTCATTGTGAAGAATGTTAACTCTAAAACATGATTGGAAAAGTCCTGAAAGTAAACTTAAACACCTTAGTCCATTGTAAAAGCGTTCGGAAATTTGCAAGGATAAGTGTGGGAGTAGATTTGAATAAGAAGCTACGGTCTTGCTTTGTGATTAGGGTGAAAACAGGTTAGCTATGCCATATTTTACATTAAATAGGCCATGCCTATTTTACAATAAGGTGGTATGTGCCTGACATGCGGCTTACTGCTTGTTTCACAGTTTGAGCCTGGCCTGTTCTAGTCTAAAGCCTATAAAAAAGATAGAGATGGGAGACAGAAATATTTTTAGTAATTCTATTGAGTGATAAATGATTTATGGGAGAGAAAAATTAGGACATTTTATTTATGTAATTTTTGAGAGTTTAAAGAGAAAATTTTTTGGTATATGGAAGAAATTATTTGTTATAATTTTAAGATGTATAATACAGTTATTAGACAATAGAAATGTGATTAGGATAAATAATTAAATTATGCTTTAAATAGGGAATTGTTGGAGGACTTAAAGTTTGAAAAGGGAATGGGTTTTATTTAAACTCACATGTAACTATTTTGGTTAGCATTATATTAACATATAATAAAATTAATTGTGTAGGTTAATTATATTTTGGTGATTTAAACTTTGGACTTTAGATTATTGTTGTATTGCATCTTGCTTTGGTGCAAAATAACCACATTTAATTTATTTTATATTTTTGTCATGGATTGTAAGATGTTTTAGAAACACCTTTTGAACTGCAAATATTGTTTTAATTTAAAATTTATATGTGATGATCAATTTGTAAATTAGAATGAAATTACTATCAATTTGTAAATTAACATGAAATTACTCTTGTGAACTAAATTTTATATGTTTATAAATTGTTGGAAGTGAATAATATTTTAATATTATGACATGTGTTATTAACTCCTTATGTCTTGTGATATTACATTATAATTGAGAATGTGATTGAGATTGATTATATATATTGTAAATTGGCTGTGAATGAGCTATAGGTTTAGGTTGTGACAAAATATCGAAAAGATGCTGTGTTTGGTGACTCTTAAAGTTCATGGCAAAAGTCTGCACTACTAATCATAGTGGTTGATATTATATTTGACCTTCGAAATCTTAGAATAGTTGCGAGTGGCTTGAGCATGGTCAATTCTCTTAAGTTTTGGACCCAAATATGAGCAACCATAGAGAATATGACACCTTCCAATCTTGAACCCAATTGTGGGTGGTGATCGTGACCTTGTTCGTATCCCTTAGAGGTTGAATCAAAATATTTTATTCTAGGATTGCACTATAGGGTGCAACCTTAGGTCATTTACTTAACTGGAGCCTTTTTATTAACGGTACTAAGTTAATTATATGTCAAAAAATGCAACTAAATTAAAAGGGTTTTTGGTTTCAAAAATGATATAAACTGAAATGAAAAACATTCAAGTAAATTTTTGGATTTTTAGAAATCGGAAATGCAATAAAGATAAACAAGTATTTGAATGAGATAAAGTTCCTATTGAAAATGGACTTAGGCTATCATAGCTCAAAATTGATTTGGGTAGTAACTCATTGAGTCTAGGGCATTCAGTGAACTTCATCTCATAAAATCCTATTAAAAACACTTAGTGTATATAGTGAAAATGATCCGTGCAAAGATCCATTGCAAGCAAAATCAACTTAGAATCAAGTACAACTAGACTAAATAAAGTACAACTAGATTACAAATCATAATCTCTACGCCGATTTTCTCAAGTGGGTAGGTCATTTAACCGGGTTTGGTTTTTCTAATATGATAAGTTGGTTATGTGAAGTTCTCCCTAGAGCCTTTTTTTTATGCATTTATGACTACGCCACAGCAAAGCCAATATTTGGTTGTAGTAGAGTATTCCAGAACTGCTATGCTAACCTCATGTGTGCTGGATTTTCATTATCTTCACTCTTAGCTCTACTTTTGAGTGTCCTGAAATGAATAACTGCAGTATTTAAGTTTCATTTGTCCTAGAAATCAATTGGATGCAATTAATACCCAATTATGATAGTTTTACCCTAAAACTATGCTAATTACAAATAAAGACTCACAGTCTCAATTAAGCACGATCATGACCAAAATGAGCCAAAAAGTTTAACAAAAAACCTTGAAAAGTCTCATCAAATAATATAGATAATTCGTATTCAATCAGATTTCCCCACACTTAAACCTTTGTACTCTTGAACAAAGTCAATTAATACCAACTCAAATGTGGAAATGAACAAGCTATGCAAGCATAAAGAATCACAATTAGTAATTATGACTAATCACTTGTGTCTAATCTATGATCATGTCATAAGCTACTAAAAAGTAAGCAAAGGTGCGAAGATTGATCAAAATGAATGCAACCAAGAAATCTTTCAGGATTAGTGTTTATACTCAACTCAAACATATAAGGCATTTTTCTCTCAATCATCTACTTAACCAAAATCTTACCATATGCTTGTAATGATTCTAGTCTTTTTAACACTAGGAGCAATGACAAATAAAATGCCAGATCTTTTGTTAGGTTGACGTGTTGGATGGGTCAATAAATGGAATGGCGGGTACATAATTGAACAAAGTGGAATATGGGGTAAATTAAGGCAATACCAAGGCATGCATGAAAAGGTAAACAAGTGCACAATAACATCATTAAACATAAGCACATGTTACTATACAATGTAAAGGTAAATTAAGGCAAGACCAAGGCATGCATGAAAAGGTAAACAACTGCATAATAACATCATCAAACACCAGCACATGTTACTACACAATGCATATAGACTAATCATTTTTCTCACTTCTATCTATCTATCTTTCTTTCCTTCTTTTCTTTGTTTTTTTCCATTTTACTTTTTTTAAAAATAATATTTTCTTTAGAATTCTATACCAAATTGTGACAATTTTACCCTAACACTATGCTAATTGCAAACATAGGCTCCTAGTCTCAATTAAGCACAACCATGACCAAAATGAGCAAAAAAGTGTAAAAACCTTGAAAATATCATTAAATAATATAGATAATTCATGCTCAATCAGGCGGCTATGGAGGGGGCTCTTTGACCTTATAAGAATGGTTGACTTTTGGTCAGCTTACCTATCACCATGGGTTAGAGTCCACGTCAGATGGTATAAGGAGGAGTTTAGTGTTGGAAATTGTTTATAACATGTGATATACTTGTTTGGTTTATATTTATTTATCAATTACTCTATTTGATTTATATTTGTTTAATATTTGTAAAATCAATTCTCCTAAACTAGTTACTTAACTCTTAAACCATACTGATGAAACTAAATTGTGCTTATAAAAGAGTTTTGAATTCTAAAATAAGTTAAATATAATAGAAAAGAATAAAACATGTCTCCAAAACATTTATCATGCTTAAAGGAATCAAATTCCCCTTTTCAAAATCTTCCCATAATAGAAAGAGGTAAAATTAAATATTTGAAAAACTATCATGGATAATAATTAGAGGTAAAAATAGTCCACGCTAGACAAGGCTTTATCTTAAATAGGTTAGGCATGTTTTGTGTGAGACTAGCCTGACCTGACCTATGTACAAAATTTTTTTTAAGACTGTGCTCGGAACTATATGAGGCCTAGCCAAGCCTATGACCTATAGAAAAGCATGTTTTTAGGTTGATAGGCTAACAAGCCACATGCATAGACCTAAAATAGGTCAAAGCCTAAAACAAGACTAAAAAAAATTTATAAATCACAATATCACAATTAGAATTATCCAAAATACATTATAAATGTTAAAAATCTAATTAATCAATAAGGTACAATCTAATAATACAACAATTTAGCAAACATGAAAAATTTATCATTGCAGCAATTGTTCAACGCTAACAAGATAAAGCAAGCTACTAGCCACTAGACATAAAATATCAAATCTTCAACATAATTTCTTCTTACTCCAACACCTAGTAAAAAAATAAATCAAATGTATATTAGTAGATCATAATACAATTTAACAAGTAATATCTATAGTATATGGTATCATTTTATCAATGCAAAAATAGTACATTTGGTTTATTCTTCAAACCATACTTATTGCTAAGCCAATTACCACCATAAATAAGTGCTTTAATTGAGTCCTCATTCAATTTAGAATGATACTCATCAATATGTTCTAAATGTGAACCTAGTGCCACAATTGAAATAGGAATAACTAATATGTTAGTAACCATCTTAGATAAAATCTTATGCTAGTTTATTGTCTAGAATCTATTAGTGCTTGTTGATTGAACTTAGTAGCATTAGATGGAACCGAATTAGATGACATTGTTTCACTCATAAAGGGAGATGACATTAACTAGAACTGAAACATACAATATTGTTATTTTATTAACTAGAACTGACAGTAAAGTGCAAAATGATAAAACATAATACTACTTGAAAATCACATATTAGCGAGAAAATTTAGCGATGACTTTAATTTTCCTCTCTAAATAGCTCAATTAGATAGGAATTTAGTGAGGAATATTAAATTCCTCTCTAACGTCTAAATTAGTAAGGAAAATTAGCAACAACTTGGATATTCCTCTCTAAAATGCTCATTTAGTGAGGAGTTTAGCGAGGAATATCATATTCCTCTCTAATTTTCTAAATTAGAGAGGAAAATTAGCAACGACTTAGATATTCCTCTCTAAATTACCTCATCAGTAAGGAATATTATATTCCTCACTAATTTTACAAATTAGTGAGAAAATTTTTTGCTGTAATTTAAGTTATTCAAATACATTGTTATCATGAAATTTTTAAGGGATAAAAAAATTAACGTTTTTCTAAATTTCCACCTATGTTGAAATTTTGGAGGGCTGGTTTCCCTCTTATTTTTTTGTTCAAATACATTTTTATAAAATTGCCGTCATTTAAAGTCTCCATCTCGGAAGACACCATAAACACTACCAAATCTCCAGCCCTAACTGCTCGGCCGCTCGAAATCGCCAAGCCCTAAGCCCCCCGGGAGCTCGGCCACTCCGTCTGCAGCAGGAGCTTGGCCACTCTGTCTAGTCTCGTCTCCGTCTCTCTGCATCTTCGTCTTCATTTTCATCTCAATGGGTCAACCACTTTCCCTCTTATTCTCACTTAATCTCGAAGAATCCGCTGAACTTTTGTGTTTTTAGCCTCTATCGTTTTCCGTAAATTGAGTGAGGATTAGCATATTGAACATCTAGAAACGACGCAGGTACCTCGTAATTCTCGTGATCTTCTAGTGCTTAAGATTTGGGTTCTTCAGTATTTTTTTATCTGGCCGTTTCGTAGCTCCAAAGTCTAAACGGACGCGGCTTTTGTCATTCTTAGTTCATTTTTTGTTTGCAGTTTTTTTTAATTCTGGGTTTTTGTGAGATCGGATGGACGAAAGGAAGCAATCGCATTACGTGAAACTCTTTAAAGATCAGGCGCCTCTCCATGATATTCAGCCCGACGAACTTAATCAGCCAATTGGGACTCCTTAGTTTTGACTTATTTGGACTTCTTTAAACTCAATTGCAATGGGAGTCTTGCCCTAGATCCGTTTTGTTGTTGATATCTTATGATTGTGCTATATGTTACGATTCGGGTAGTAATATTGAAGAATTCAATTTCACTCCTCTTTACGAATTGAAATAGTTGCGGTATGATTTAATTTTAGGATTATATCTAAGGTCCAATTGTGTGCATGTTTGGTAAGAAAACCTCATTGAAGAGTTTCCGATTGCGTTATGAGGCTGTGTTGTTTTATG
This sequence comes from Vachellia pachyceras, assembly GCA_025593235.1. NCBI lineage: Eukaryota > Viridiplantae > Streptophyta > Magnoliopsida > Fabales > Fabaceae > Vachellia > Vachellia pachyceras. The sequence goes on from JANTPZ010114306.1 coordinate 6,728, forward strand.
AAGGAAAGAAAGAAACAGTGATTATATGATGTTTAAGTCGAAATGGCAATGCGGCTAATGAGATTAGGCTACTGTGTGTAGAATCTTTTGCATTCCTCTTACATGGAAAAGCTGCTTGATTTTGAGGCCAGGATTAGGCAATGAGTAACCAATCCTCACTACCTTCTGATGAAATTTATTTTGTTAATAAGATCAACGGTGGCTTTTGCCCCATTATAGGCTTTTTGTTCTAAAATGCCCTATCAAGATGGAAGAATAAGTTAGAATGAAATGGACAATACTTCTGCTTCATTGTGCATTTGACTTGGCCATGTTTGTATGTGTTTAAGTACTGAAAGTTTTGGGATATCGTTGTATTTTAACTTTATAATTAGAAATCTTGCATATTTATAGAAATGACAAATCAAACCTGTTAGTCACACACTTCTAAAACCATTGGCTCTTATAATTGGAGATGGTAAGATGTTAAAGTGAAAAGCAACGTCATTTCTCTAACCATAGGTAAGATGGTAAGATGTTAAAGTGAAAAGAACTTCTAAAACCATAGGTATTCTATTTTTAGAGTTCGAAATTCCCCTCTGCATTACTCTGCAGCTCATGGTCACCATGAGGTATTTCCAATTCTCTAAATCCACTTGATCTCATTTCTCTTATCGAAGTTTCAGATTGTTATTGTTCTCGATTGTGTTTATATGTTGTGTAGATAGTATGTCTCTTGTTGGAATCTGGAGTAGATATAAATCTCAGGAACTATCAAGATCAGGTGCAGTCATGTTCTTTTTCTCCATTGGTCTCTTTTATAAAGCTTGCTAGCATAAACCATGTTGCTCTGGACAAGGTAATGTGAAGATGGTTTTTCTTTTTTTTAAGGTACAGCAAGGGAGAGAGCCTCTTGATGTTGATTTTGTTTCAATTGAGTTGATTTTGTTTTCTTCTTTGCCATCTTATTCTGTCTCTGAAAAATAAAAGTTTTGTTGGGGGGTTGACTTGAATGCTTTCAAGTTTTGTTGGGGGGTACTTCAGTTTTTGATGTCATAATCACCTCTCAAGTCTCAACTCTTTAACCAAAAACTGTCATTCCCATATTTTAATTTTCATTACACTCCATTTTTTAAGACATTTAATGTGTATGAATAATGATTTGCCCAAATCAAATAGGTAAACATATTAAAAATCACTATAGTAATATGCTTAAGGTCAAAGAATGGGTTTAAGGATTCAAGCAGGGAGCAATATATTTTTGTCATGGATAAGTTATTTTTGTCAAGCAGGGAGAATTTATGGGTTTAGAAATCATTTTTGTCATATATTTTTGTCATATATTTGGATCAGATCAATTTGGATTTAAGCTTATTGATTTCTCTTTACTTTTCCTGCCCCTTCCTTTTAGTGGTATTGTGTTATATTAGCTGAAAGTCATCACTATATGTACTGACTTTTGTCAATGATTTCATTACAGGTTGTTATCAAGGACTTTGTTTCTAGAGATATTGTGGCGTAATGTAGAGCTCATACTAGTCCCATCTCTGCTTTGTCTTTTGTATTGTGTTATTGCAGTGATTGAATTGTTCTCATGTACATCTATACAAGTTACACCGTGGCATGACATCAGCAGTATGCTCCTATTCTCTATATTCCTCCAACACATTTTTGTTTTGTCTACTTATGAAGGCTTTCTACTTGTGTATACAGGTCATACAAGATATATGTTTTAGTGATTATAGTCAGTGGGTTGCAATTGTTTCTTCCAAGGGCACTTATCATATCTTTGTTCTCGCCCCATTTGGTGGTGAGACAGTTCTTCAGATCCAGAATCCAGGCATGGAGGGACCAACTCTTCTGCCAATTTTTTCTCTGCCGTGGTGGTTCACTCCTCATTTCACAGTAAACCAGCAACAGCTTTCGCTTGCACCCCCACCTCCTGTCACTCTCTTTGTGGTTAGCAAAATAAAAAATAGTAATTCCAGATGGCTTAATACTATTAGTAATGCTGCGTCTTTTGCAATGAGAAAGTTTTCTATTCCATCTGGTGCTGTTTCAGCCATATTTCATAGTTCCATGCCCTATGATACACAGAATACACACTTGAAGGTTCAGGCTCTGGAATACTTGTTAGTTTATACTCCTCGCCATTTGGTTCAGTATAAACTACTTCCTTCAATGGCAGCAGTGGAAAGTGCGAGTGATGTATTATTGAAAGTGGATATGATAGGATTTCTCAGTAGGATTTGCAAACAAACAGCAATATGAGTCATTGTGTACATATTAGGACATGTGTTTATTGTTAAAGACATTGTGTATGTGATATTACTATTTAAAATTTAATTTTTGGATCAATTGTGTGATTAAACAGGATTTGTTTATAAAACATTTTTTTGATTCATATTTAAAATCTACATAATTGCCCATTTAGTGACAGAATATAACGTATATAGTGATGGAATTATCAAATTTAGCAATGGTTATGTATGTCCCATAATTACCATTTAGCGATGGAAATATAACGTATTTAGCGACGAAATTGTTAAATTTAGCGATGACTATGTAGGTTACAATTGCCCATTTAGCGATGGAATATAATTCATTTAGCGACGAAATTTTGAATGTTTCCCTTACTAAATTGTCAAATTTAGTGATGTAATATAACCCATTTAACGACGAAATTGTCAAATTTAGCGATGGAATTTAACACATTTAGCGACGGAATTGTTAAATTTAACGATAGAATTTCTTGTGGCTAAATTCGTCGCTAATTTAGCGACGGAATTAGCGAGGGGAAATTCCGTCGCTAAATTAGCGACAGAATTTTCCCTCGCTAAATTTTCTGTCGCTAATTCCATCGCTAAATTTAGTGACCCTCATTTTAGTGACGGATTTAGCAACGAACTTTTTCCATCGCTAAATCTGATTTTTCCGTCGTTAAAACTGATTTTTTTGTCGCTAATTCTGTCAGTAAATCCGATTTTTCTGGTAGTGGTGTAGATTGTAATTCTATATTACTAAATGTTATGATTTAATGTATGAATGATGATTATGATCATTTGATGTAATCCAGATTGAGATAATTGTACTAGGTTTGTACTTTGGATTGTGATTGAACTATAACATTCTTGTTATTCAATTGTGTTCCTCTATTCTCTTGAAATATATTGATTTGCTAGTTTTCTAGGATTAATTGGAGGTGCAGATGACCTTTTATGATTATAACATGAATGAGACACTAAGATCACTACCAGAAAAATGTTATTTAGCGACAGAAAAATCCATCGCTAAATGATTATTTTCTATCAGAAAATTTCTATTTAGCGACAGAAAATATTAGCGACCCTCATTTTAGTGATGGAAAATAGCCATTTAGCGATGGATTTTCCATCATTAAATGGCATTTTTTTGGTAGCAGATATTATTAATTGATTAATTGAGTTTAGGTTTAAATTATATTGAAAAGTTAAGAATGTTGATTATGAAGGGTTCTTACTAGTTCTTATACTTAATTAAAAGAAGAACTTAATATTAAAATTAAATAAGGAAGGTTAGTGGAGTTAATCACATAAGAAATTCATCTTATAGAATTAAAATACATTCATTTACTTTAATTAGATAGTAAAAAATACACTTGATAATCTTGAATTAAATTGTTAATTATACTAGATTGCTTATGCACTATATATAAACTCCACATAGAGATCGAATTAGATTAGTTGCCATACAGTGCATTTAACTTAGATTTATTTGATTGCCTCGTAACACGGCTTATCAGATACCCAAGCTATAAGTTCAATATGGATTCTGTCTTGCATGGATAAACATAATGAACTTATAATATTACAGCCTTTGATCATAAGTATAAAATCCCATTTATAGTGGAACTGGAAATGATTTCTTGTATTTAGGACTGAGGGAGAGAGCTGTACATCGTGTCAACTTCAACAATATATCAACTTTAGAGGATCTAAATTACTCCATCCGAGAGCTGCCCAACTTTCCACAATCAAAATCAGCTTCCTTTAATAGAATACCAGCTAAGAATGCAGCTGAAAATTTGTCTCTCAAAAAAGAGATCAATTTGGATTTACCCTGCTGAATTATGCCTACCATATAAGCTGTAAAGATGATATTCACGGTCCTCCATCGTCTCTCATCAGCGTATTTCTTCAAGCTCGCCTCGATCCTCTTATATTGTTCCTCTTCCTCTCCATTATTGGTTCTGATATCTCCATCTAATTTTGTTCGAAAGACCTTGCCGAGACACCGAGCCAAAACAACCCCATCTTCTAAAGCACAACACCCACCTTGGCCAAGATCGGGGGTCATAGGGTGGAATGCATCTCCAGCAACACACACATTGCCTTTATTGATATTTCCCAATACTAGATCCCAAGGATGTCTATATCTCAATGGAGATGAAAAGAAATTATCCAAATCAGTGTTCTCTATGAATGCTCTAACATCACTTGGCATATTCTCTAGCTTCTCTAACACAAATTGCTTCATTTTTGCTTGGTTCTCTTCTAGCTTCTTTTCTGCAAGGGAAGTCAAATGGATGAGCATGTATTGCATTTGCATTTATTAACATAAGCTTAACAAGCGTTTGGCGTATTGAATGAAATGGTACACATATTAGATGATTTAGAGGAAAATCTTAATAATATATAGAAAGTTTCACAGGTGATTATTGCTGAGTAGTTCAGCTAACCAAAATGCAAAGCTAAAGCTTGCTTATCTTAATGCAGTGATGCATATGAAAGCCAGCATAAATCATATGTTCATAGGTAATCTTGGATGCAAAAAGTGTTCAACGTGGTATATATTGTTTTATTCCATGGAATCTTGTGTACTAACATGAAATAATGCCTTCTATTCTATTGTAATTATAAGAAGATTTATATAAAGGGTGTATTGTGATTCCAAATATACGACATCAATCCATTATGTATCTCAAATTTATAATCCCACCCCCAAATATGATATTAAGGGTAATTACAATTAAGTATGTGAATAATAAGGGGATTATATTAAGGGTAATTACAATACACATGATTAAAAATGGTATTTTTGGCAAAGCAACAAACTTTTATTACAATTAACTAACTTAACCGTTTTCTTTAATATCCATAAATTAGTTATTTATCTTTTATATTAAGGACAAATGTAGTAAAAATTTATCAAATGTTGAAATTAAGGAATAATAATGGTCTATTATGTGAGTTGCAAAAGATTCACCTTGTTCAGTGGGATTCCAAGTAAAGAACCAATAAATTGTCTTGTCATCACAAGGAAGAACTCCGCTTCTATGACCCTTTCCAAAGAACTGCATAAACATAGGTTCAAGCTTGTGACTACTCTCTAATGTCATGCACCCCCTAATTCCATATCTACCTGAGAAGGCAGCCTTGTTCAAGCCAAGCCACTTTGCTACAACTGAGTTAACTCCATCACACCCAATCAGTACCTGCTCTCATCACTCATGAACAAAGATATTATTGTTTGACGTTTAATAAGGCCTTGTTTGATCTTACACATTGTTAATGAACGTACTGTTATACCTTAGTTTTGATGACAGTTCCATCAGCAAGATGAACAAGTTTAGTGAAGCCAGATTCCTCAATAGCTACCACCTTCGAAGATAACCTGATTGTACCACTAGGAAGCTCATTGGCAAGGGCTTCCAAAAGTAACTGCCGTCTGATACAACGAACTTCATGGGCCCCACTGCACCACGTACAAGTTATGTCAATAATCTGATTTAATTTGGATCGTAACTGGGCAATACATGATGAATTTGAGAAAGAATGTTATACAAATGAGCTCATGTGTATTAGGTACTCTTTATATATATATATATATATATATATATATCCACTTGCCACTTATTCTCAGTTTTTTCCTACATTCATATGGTCTATTCATTTCTTAGATGCAAAGGATCTATAATCCTTGATTAATATAGCAAGATTAAATATTCTAAACCAACTAGGAGAACCAACATTGAATTTGAGTAAACATGAAATAGTGAAGTTAGTTTAAATCTCACTTATGAACTCTCTTATACTTGTAATTAAATTTTTCTTGTTGTCAACTAATAAAGCCTTGGCTTCACCATCCTCTAGAATTACTTGTAATAAATATGAGACGTTTTGATATTGACACTGTTGTTTAAAAACTCATCTCATGTGCAGGTCATCCTAATGATCAGGTTACATATATATCATCAAACTCAAGTCTTTAAGATTGAGAAAAATTTCCAAGTAATATGTTCTGAACCATCTTGTAACATGTTTGAAAATGAGCAGGTTGTGGAAACGCTACTGATAAGATTTATATGTTATTTGAACAACTCCTTGTATAGTTGTAATGCAAAGAGTAAATAATTTTAAAAAGTATGAAATTCTAGAGAGTTTAAGTAAATTTACTACTATCTCCGACAGAATATAAGGTGAAAATAGCTAAATTACGTCATACGGAAAGTTGATTAAAATTTGGTTAAAGATAGCAAATTTGTAAAAAAAAAAAAATGCAACTTATTTTTCTTAAAACACCTTTATTTGAGGAGAGGGTGAGTGAGAGAGGGAATATGTAAAAAAGAAATGAGAGAGAATGAATGAGGAAAAAAGATGAGACAAACATATAATTAATTAGTGATAAAATTGGAAAAATAGCATTAAATGACAAGATATGTTCAAACTTCACCTTATATGAGAAATTAGACCTTTCACAATTTTTCACCTAATACCTTAAACATGAGGAAGGCTTCAATTACATACTGCACTTACTGTTTTCCCTTGGCGTTGGCAAGAGCGGTTGATGATGTTTGTTGTCCGGTAATCAAAGAAGTGGTGATATTTCTGCACACCAATCCCAAAATGATTAGTTTAAGCCTCTTAGTCATTACCAACAAAACAGAGATGCTTGAAGAGATTGTGGGGGAAACATTAATCATATAAATATGTGTAAATCTAATGGAGTTCACTCTGATACTTCATTGGAGGTTCTTGAAACAGATTCATTAGATGTCATATCTAACATGTAAATGGTATATTTTGATTAACAGTAAAAGATACTTTTATATCGTTATTTACGGTATAAAAAGTAAGTATTTTAAAAGAGATTTATCTAAATTTCGCTACATGTTTTTATAACGTTAAAACAAACAATGTTATAGGGTGTTTAAGATCATGTTCCTACAGTTCAAAAACAATTAAGCAATTTGGAAAAACAATTCCTTAAAGTAAGTTAAAAATAAGCTAATCCAAACAAGTACGTAGAATACGATTACCCATAGAGTTGCAGGTGCTGTTGACGAAGGATGTTGCCAATGCCAAGAACATCCAAAGCCTTCCAAGCATTAGTCCATATTGAGAGAGCAAATCCTGTGACCCTCAAATTATTTGAAGATTCTAAAACCAAACTTTGGACTCCTAACCTGCATATTTATACTTTTTATGAATAAAAACACTAGCTTACATAATTCAAATATTAAGATTAAAATAAAAAAAATTGTAGTACTTACTCCAGTTCTTTTCTTAATTCTTAAAACTTGTACAAATCTCGTATATAATAAATAGGTTTCAAATTTACATAATTTTTATTATTTTTTAATTTTAATCATGTTTTCAAAGTTTTTTGAAAACTTGTTTCTTATTATGTACTCTAAAAAACAGAAAGATTAAAATTTGTTCTGACAAATTAAAAAAAAATCAGGACACATGCTTTATTACTCTGTATAAAAAATAAAAAAAATCATGAATCACAATCATACTAATAAATTAAACTACTTTTTCACTCATTACTTTGCCATTTTAAAGGAGAAAACGCCAAAAAATGCTCCAACTTCTTTCTTTCATGAGTTCTATAGATTTCTATCACAATTAGTCATTATGGAGAGAGAAAAGTGATAAAAAAAATTATGAGATCTGTGATTCAGGAAAAAAAACAATGGGAATATTTTCATTGGAAATGGCAAGTATGTGTGACACTTTGTTCTAGAGAAACGGAATTGTTCTAGTAACATATAAAGAATAGAATTACACAAACCCAAACTTAACAGTGATATTCGCAATTTCAGAGGGTGAAAACACACAACAGAGAGATTAGAGTTATATTTAAGAAGGTACCTGTGAAGTCCTAAGGAGGTTGAAAGGCCTGCAATCCCAGCTCCTACAATCACAATATCTTCAACTCTTGATTCCATCTTTATCAAGTTCAGCTGAACACAAGCCTCTTATCTCTGGTTTTCTGTACTCTTGACTGTGATTGTGTGTGATCATAGTGTCTCTGTGTGTGTGTGTGTGTGTTTATATATATATTATATGTATTCATGTAAGGGTTGAAAAGAGACCAGATGATGATAGAGTTAGTGGAAGAAGAAGAAGACGTAAGCGATGATGAAGAGATGAGAGATCAATAATTGAAGGCTGTGAGGCTCTGGTGTGGAAGCCACTACGTTTGCATTTGTCATCTTCAACTTCAACCACTCTACCTATGGTAGATAATATTTTTTAATCACCTCCTTCTAATTTTTTAACATGAATTATAAACTTTATCCTCTAATTTTACATTAAATTCCGACTTAATTCTCACTATCAGAAAAATACCATTTAGCGATAGAAAATCCGTCGCCTAAATAACTATTTTCCGTTATTAAAACGAGAGTCGCTAATATTTTTCGTCACTAAATGAAATTTTCTGATGGAAAATAACCATTTAGTGACGGATTTTTTCGTCGTTAAGTGACTTTTTCTGATAGTGCCTTTAGGTTTATAAAGTTATTTTTAGTCTCTTCATGCTTCACTTAAGATCAACATAATATTGTATTTTGATAGTTTGACCTTATTTTTGTTTTGGTATTTATAGTTTCAAATTATAGGTTTTGATTCCTTAAATTTCGTTATGTCTAAAATGTTAATTCCTGTATTTTAATAAAAATTTGTACTTTTTTCTCTTAAGGGCTAGAACCTAACAAAAGTCTGAAGGTACACTTTAACATTTTTTTAATTTTATAATACGTTCTTAACAATTTTTTCAACTATAGTAATTACTCTCTATGATCATAAACTAATATCAAATGCTGATTAAGCCACATGTAAATTGTCAAGAGAATACAAAATAAAATAAAAGTTGTTAATCTCCGTAAATCTGAAATATAGTCTAGATGAAGGTGTAAAAATACACATGATGTTTTACCAAAAGAACATCTAGCACCATATAATTTTTTATGTACAAAAACACTCTTAAATATATTCAAAATGGAAGTAAAAATATCATAATTGCTAAAGATAAATTAACGCTGTTACGTAAGTATATGAAAAAAAAAATAGTCTTGACCCATCGCAATCACAAAAGTAATTATTTAAGATAATATTTAATGGTTATAATATATTTACTCTCATTTTAAATGTTTAAGTGTAATTTTGCACATTAATGTTAAACGAATTTTAAATAAAAAAATTAAAGGATATTTTTGTAGATAGAGGCCAAATGTTGACCGAATTGGAGGAAGAAGACGCAAGCGATGATGACAATGGAGGAGAGCAGCGAGTGAAGTGTCCGTCCCTTGTGATGAGAACTAACACGTGTCCCTTGTATGTTCAACCACGCCTCTCTCGTGGCTAGATAATTGTAATAATATTCCATCGAATACATAAATACTTTTATGTAAATTAAGATAAATATATAAATAAAATTATCTCTTACCGAAAAATATTATTAAACATGTGTTTGATTTTTTTTAAATGTTCCAACAAACAAATCTAATATAAGAGTATGTTAATTTTTTGCCAAGCTTAAGAAAGTTAATTATATGATATACTATTATATTTATTATTTTCTTTAATCTTATTTATCTAACTTATAAATAATATATAATATAAGGATAAATATAATTATTTTATAATATATGTTATAATTAAATAATTTATTTAACTTTCTAATTTCTGAGAGCAGTATGACATCTCATGTCAAGATTGAAGGAAGGGATACTTAAATATTGGGCTGTGTAATTTGGGCCCGACTTCAATAAATTAAGTGCTGGTTTGAGAAAACTTTTTTCAAACGGTACACGCAAATCAAACTAAAGACTATTTTAAAATCCGTAAAAATCTTAAAATTAGTAAAAAACATTTTGAATTTCGTAAAATTATTTCGGAATTTGTAAAATTATTTTAAAATTTATAAATTCATTTACCTCAACGGATTTCCAAACAAAATCTCGCATTTGTCCCCAAAGGGGCTAATAAAGAAACAAAGAATACTTTAAAAATTCAGAATGTAAATGACTTTTAACTATCCTCAACTGGAATTTAAGAAAAAACAGTTAACTTGTTAAATGTTTCTTAAATTGAAAAACAATCTTTACTTTTATTTGAAAGTATAAAAATTCAGATCAAATTTTTATTTAAAAACAAATGATTTAAAAATAGGGAAATTTAGTCTTAGGTCCCAAATAAACAAGTTATTTAATGAATGGTCCCATGAAGGAAAATATTTAATGAGAGGTCACATTGACAACATGAGGTGTTATCAACACAGCGCATGATATAGTCAGTACAAAGACCTTATGTTGTCAATTGGGACCTCTCATTAAATATTTTCCTCCATGGGACCATTCCTTAAATAACTTGTTTATTTGGGACCTAAGACTAAATTTTCCATAAAAATATATGAATCGAAAGTAAAATTCAGTCTAATTGTAACGATCAACAATCAAATTTAACCAAAAAAGGATTTAATAACAAAAAATTTCAATTAAAAGTGTGTACCATGAATCGGTTGTTATTTCCTGAATCTTTTCAATTGTCCTAAGCTTTGGATAGTTAAAGCCTTTTTAAAAGGGAAAATTACTCAGACTTTTGAAAAATCTAATAACTTCAGCAGCTACTCCTGAAAACTCACGGTAAACAAATCGTATCCTTCATTGAGAATGAACAAGCTAGCGAGTTATATTTCTGATTTCTAGTAGATAGACTGATAAAGGAATGAAATGAAAATTAATAAAAAAATCCAGAAAGGAGTATTCACTCTCTAGAATTAGTGCAGGGCAACAGGTAAAACTTAGATCACATTGAAATTATGAAAATTAACGGACACAATATCGCTGCCACTAAAGTTCGATAAACAATAAATGTAAATCCATCATAATATCAAATCTGACACCAGTTGAGTGCAACATAATTGAGAAGGAAAACCAGAAAACCGAATCGATGGGAATAAGAATTTGAATGGATATTTTCTGAAAGTGAAAATAAAGTTAATGTCTTTTCTCTTGGGGGCGGCGGACACCCCTAAATGGTTTTTAATAACTTTTTTTTTATTATTTTTCTCATTTTGTTCTCCTCAGCCCATCTCTACCATTAAATTATTTTTTATTTTAAAGCAGTTTACTGTTGCGAATTTTCCAGATTAAATTTTAATAGTTTAGATCTATTTATTTATTTTATGTAATATTATAATCACAGTATTATAAATTATCAAGGGTTTGTTTGGTACAAATGATTTGGATTGGAGGTAAATTTTTGTGAGTTGAATTTAAAAAATTTAAAAAGCAAGATTCTAAAATTTTAATAAAGATAAGATGTAAGATAAAAATAAAAAATTAATTTAAAACTTTTAATCACATGTCTTTATTGTTTTTAAGTCCAACTTAAAAAAAAAATCTTTTTCCTCTGCTCATGAAGGAGGGTTGGGAATAAAAAACCTTAGGAAGCGAAATGAAGAGTTTATTCAGAAACTTGGTTCCAACCAGAGATGCTCTTTGGGTTCAGGTCCTTAGCTCGAAGGGCAAGTGTGGTGACAGATCGCTGCCTACTTCTAAGAGAGTCTCCAATCCTTCCCTGACTTGGAGAGGAATTTACTCACTGTAGCAACCCTTCAAAGAAGGCATGTGTGGAAAAAAAAAAAATGGTGACGGTTCGCTCTACCTCGTTCTGGGATAAGAACTTGGTCGGAAATGAACATGCCACTTTCTTGCTTTTTCCCAGAACTTGAGAATTGGAGGAGAACTGGTCGATTATGTGACTGCTTTGGGGACTAGGATCGGCAGAGACTCAGCTTTTGGCTCCCTCATGAGATTATTAATCGAATCACCTGCATGTACCCACTTTGTGAGGAGATAGGAGATGATAATTTTATTAGAGACCATCCACTGATAGTCGTTTTTTCTGTTAAATATGTATATCACTTTCTTTGTGCAGGTAATCTACCACCCAGGGATGGTTTCTAGAAGGTGATTTGGAGGTGGTAAGTGCCAGAGAAGGTCAAGTTCTTCATCTTTTTGTCCATGGTCGTACTTATAGAATGAACCTTCGAGTGTAAAGAGGAATTGCAGATTCAGCCAACTGCCCATTTGGGTGCTTTCAGAATGAAGATTTGATGCATCTAATCAGAGACTGCTCTAATGCCATTAACAGGTGGAAATCTATAGTTTCTTCTGAGTAACAGCCCTCCCTTTTCTCTTTACAGGGAACTGATTGGGTAAAGTTGAATTTGAAGCATGAGGTGGGTTAGGACTTGACGAAGAAAACCCAGTGGCCAACCCTTTTTGGTTACATTTGCTGGAACATATGGGTGAATCGATGTAGCAGACTATTTAATCCATCAGTGCATGTTAATAATGCCCATGCAAATGATAGTCTGTTTCAAGTATGCACTGATAAAAGGTTCACTAAGAAAAGTTACTTTTCTATGCAGGTGAACCATCAAACATGCAGATGGTAGATGCTATCCCAGATGACTACGTGAAGCTAGAAGTAGATAGCTCTACCTTACCAGATGGTAGGAGTTGGTGTGTGGTGGAGTTATCAGATGTTGAAACTATCTTAGGAATCAACGTTTTTAGCTGCAAATTAACCATGGTTACTCAGCATTTGCAGAAGTAATTGGGATTATCAATGGTCTTACAAAGAGGTTGTGATATGAAACACCCTTTTCCAGATGTTACTGAAGATGCTAGGCTGTTGGTTAATAGGGATTGACAGGTCTTGCTTAAGTATGACTACAGGGAGAGCATTGTGCTTGCTGATCATCTCTCTAGTGTAGTTCATACTAGTGACAACTTCCTGAGCCGTTAATGAGTGTTGTTTTGGATGCAGGAAAACTATACTAGAGGTAGTTTATTTTTTTTTTCCCCTTAATTTTCAAATTGGTAATTTTCTCCAAATTACCAGATTAATCATTTAATTTTATGTAATTTTCTCCAAATTACCAGATTAATGGTAGTTATATGTAGTTTTCTCCAAATTAATCATTTAATTTGACTCATTTAACATAATAACGCTGGTAAGTTTGATCTACTAGCATCGTTAGCTCATCTGCGCATGTGCTAACAAAACAAAATTTAAAATTTAATTAAGAGAAAAAAATACATAGGTATCCAATTAAAATTTGAGAAAAATAAAGCAACCCTTTTCACTGGGTTTTATCACCATGGTGTACACTGTATGGATTTGTCATATCGTTAAAAAATATGATTTACGTTTAAGTCGATATAAAAAATTCTCTTACATATTTACCTCATAGATATTAAATTATGTTGGATAAATATCTCTTACCGCTACCCTATTCAAAGGGTAACACTGAAGACTTGGTTGAATTCTTATTGATACGGTCTTGGTTGGCAAAAAATAAAAAGAGAAAAAAAGACTACAATATTACTCAAAAAAGTAGGAGGGGACTCCCTGGTGGGATGAATTTGTGCATAATATTAAGCAACGAATAAAATACTTCTCTTCAATCTTCACCTCTTCGATTATAGTTGATCTCACATTCTCGCCAGTCTTCTCGGTTCGTGTCTTGCCTGCCCCGGCTCTTTCACTCACAATGATAAGGTGTAATACATGGGTATGTTAGTTCAAGAGGCTACGAATTAGTTAGATTAGTTCAAGAGTTTGTAGTTAGTTAGAAGAATTATTAATATAAATAAGGGATCAATAAAGATGCATGGGTTGTGTTGAATATTGAATACAGTTTTCTCTCTTGTTCTCTCTTTACTGGCATCACACTCTGTCGTCGGCGGTTGGTCTTCTCTTCCATTCCTCCCTACCACGCGCGCTCAGTCTCGCATTTCTCCCTCTCAGTCTGTTGAAGATCAGGTAGGTTAGTTCTCTTAGTTCGTTCTCCGCTACCACGTATTGATTTGTTCTTACCTGCGTTTGATTATGTATGTTCCTTTCTGATGCAAAGCAGTATCCTCCAATCTTTGCTTTCTTCTCAATTTCTTTCATTGACTTTTGCTTTAAATTTACACACTCGCTTCTCAATTTGTTTGGCCAAAAATGCACCGCTGATGATCTTCCTTAATGGTTCTATGCTTATGAGAAATAGGAAACTTAAAAGTGGAGGCAGAGCAGAATGTATGTACTGAGCCTATCAATTTTTTATTTGTTTATTTTTTTCAAAACAATCCATTTTGTACGAGACATTTGAATGTTTCCTAACTAAATTAATGGTCCTTGGAGTTAGAAAGAACTTTCTAAAAGAGTAAGCAATTCCCTTTTGCTTGAAGCATGTAGTTCGTCTAAAGTATCGACAGAATGAACCTGAAAGACTTGCAAAACGTTTCTGCCTTCAGAGCCAACTGGTTCAGACTGAAGCCATAAGTGAATAAGCTCTAAAGCTTTCAACTCAAAGGTGAAAGTCTGAATCTCTAAACTTACTAGAATCCTTTAGGTGAATTCCAACTAATTTCATTGTTTAGTTGGTGGTGCTTGTCAATCATGCAGAAAAAATCTAATGAGTACTGAAGAAATTAAAAATGTTATCTGGCTCACTAGGAATCGATGTAGTGGGTAGTAACAGAATAATAGCGTAAAATAGTGCATTTTCTTTTAAGGGAACATCTTTACAGGATTGGTTCCGTGAAATTTTCTTTTCTTTGGGCATTTCTGTATGTTATATCTAATGTTTGTATCATAAATAAGCTTCTCTGGCTCGCTAGGGATCAGAGCATTTTCATGAAGAGTTCCTTTATAGTGGATGAGGTTCTTAGGCTGATTGAGAAATACAAAGGTCAGGTACCTGATATTCTAGAAGAGTTTCTTATCAACATCCTATACTCATGGCCTTTTCTCTTTGGAGTTGTAGAAGGATTCTATTGGGTGCTCTTACTCCTATTTCTATTCAAACTATCTTTCTGATGTTGTAATGTGGCTTTCTACTTCTTCTTTTCTTTTGATGTTCTTGTATTGTAATTGATGAAGAAGAAGAAGACATTATCAGAGTTAGAAATCAAACTCAAACCAACAAAGATGCAAATAGATAGGAAGTTGCATATAGAAAAGATAAACCAATAACTTGTCTCTCGTCTAACCATCACTCACTGATTATTTCTCCACGTCACTGATAACCTACCTCTGTCAGCAAGCAATGTACTTCAACCCTCAGCTCTCTCAAATTTTGATTGCTACCTTCTATCCCATCCCACCATCACCTTGGAACTCACATATCACTAGTTCTTTCAAATTTTGATTGTTAACTCTGATCCCACCCCGCTGTCACTATGGAAATCACTAATCACCATGAAGCGCATTGCTGGTCCTGCATGCTTCGACTCTGAACGTCTGACTACCCATTATTGCCCACTACCATCTTTGACTACACCTTAGACTCCGTCCTTCACATGAAGTGTAATCATTGTCAGGCACCGAACTTGTTTACACTAAGAGAGGAAAATTTATCAAAACCAGAAACATGAATTTCTTTTGTTTATAGCAAAATCAGGAAAATTTATATTGCTATAATTAGGTGCTGTGTAGGCCATGAAAGTTACAGGCTTTATGCTTCTTTTGTTTTGTTTTGCTTTTTTATTTTTTCCTTCAACACATTCATTTTACTCATCTTATGAAGGAAAGAGTGTTGTGGAGAGTAGTAGATAATAAATATCAAGAAAGCTATTCCCGTGATTCTCATTTCAAACATATGGCAATTGAAGGGAAGAAGATTACACTTGCATACAGGGCATCAATAAAGAATTATGGTTTGTAAATATCAAGTGTTTACAATATTGCCCCATATAAAGAGCAAGTTACTAACTACAGCTAGCAGATTCTGTGAGTATTGTATGAATCAAAAATTGAAAGTTGTGCTGTCATAATGCAAATTGACGGGTTGGGTATTTCCTAACCTAACAATACTGATGTTGGCTATTGTAAATGTGAACTTAGTGCTTTCTTATCTATTAGATTCTAATCAGAGTTTACTCGTCATTCTAAATTATATTGAAGATATTTAATGAAAGTCATATAGTACATGTCAGGAGCCTTTGCCACTGAAGGTTTGCTTACATTTTTTAGATCTATCTGGCCGGTAGAATTCCTAGATCGTGCTTAAGCAACACTTAGAACAGAATTTCCAAGTGAATGTAATGTTTCAGTTCTTGCTGTAGTGATTATATGGAAATGATAAATGTCAAGCCAAAAGGACAAGAATGTTATCTTGGATAGGAGCTGTGAGTTGATTACAATGCGAGAAAAATAAATGATTCATTAGTTAAATTATCAAGTCGACAAGTCCTAGTGTTTGTTGTTCCCTATAGCTAAGTGCCCCTAAACTGTGTTATAGTTTGTACATGTGATTTGTAGAAAACAATTTTTGACACTCGGTTCTTGCTTGTTCTTTTATTATGATTACTGAATTCAAGTATAATTTTAGTCATGTTGTCTAGTTTGAGCCTTTCTTATCATTTTATATGTAGTGGTTCTGGCTGTCTATGATTCAGTGCTTCTGTATTGCACTGTTGCTTTTATGTAAGATTTGTGGAGCATTTGTTTGAAACTTGGTTTTTGCTATTTTCTTGTTAGTATTTCCTTTCACTTAATTTAAAACTTTGGTCATACCAAACTATTATGAAACTTTCATTTCCTTTTTATATGCAGTGCTGGAATTGTGAAACACCATGGAAATTGAAGGGAGGCGGATGAGGAGGTTTGTGATGCGAAGAAACTCAAGACAGGCAAATACACTGCCAATGCAAGCTTCTGCCTCTACTAATCTATCTAAATCAATTTCCTGTTGGTAATAGCCTTTTCTGTCCATTTCGTTTCCATTTATCTCTTTTATCTATCTTTATTTTCTTGGTAATGTTGTTCAACTGTGTTGTCTAGTAGTAGCTGCATAAATTGAAACCCTTCTGGAGCTTTTGTCCTTTTTTTTTTTTTTTTTGATAAATTTCTGGAGCTTTTGTTGTAACTGTTCAAGTGTTCCTATAAATAGAAAAGAAAAACTAAGCTTTTTATGGATTAAATGGTGCTTGCTTTTGCATAGTTTTTTCAACCTAGCAGTATTGTGTTTGATTCTTGCTGCTCCAACCATTCTGAATTAAATTTAGAGCTTGTTTAGAAGTCTAATGGAGAATAGCTTTTACGGAGTTTGAGGCAAAACTAAGGTTTTGGAGAATGGATTTTGGGGGAATAGCTTTTATGGATTCTGAAGCAAAACCTAGGTTTTGAAAATGTGATTGTGTTTGGAAAATTACTGTGAGAATAGCTTTTACGGATTCTTAGGCAAAAAGTAAGTAGGAAAGATGAAAGAGAAAGAAAGAAAAAAGAGGAAAGAAAAAATTTATTAGGTGAGAGTATGATTTGACAAGAAAATAACTTTTTCACAGCTTAGGTTTCAAATCGAGGTTTTGTCTCTAAAATAGTTTTTCTGAAAAATGTGAGTACTTGGGCAAAATTTATGTTTTGTAATGTGGTGCCAAACGAGCTCTTGGTTCTAATTCATGCTATGAAGCCTTTGTGCTTTGTTAGTTGGTTGACGCTTGGAAGCTCAAAGGCTTTCATGTGAGAGGGCTAGTTAGACATATGCATCAAAATCATTCTTTTGTCCTTTATTGAAATTTTGAGACTTTTTTTATCACATAGCCTTTTGACATATATCTATTAAAATGCAGGTACTGTGAATACAAAATCTCTACCCTTAACAAACCCCTCTTCATTTTTGGTCGGAGACACTCCAAGTAGCATCTTTCGTTATTATTGTTTCATTTTGAACTATTTAATCTTGATGTTTTTGAAAATTGTATTCTTTGATTCACTTCCTAATCGCTCAGGTTTTTGCAAGTATGGTTTTCAGTTGGAGTTGGTTTTGCTCTATCTGCATTGCTTGGAATTACTCTGGTATATACCTGTGCTAGTTTTTTTCCCTTGAATTTCCCTTGTGCCTTTGTTCTATTCCGTCTTGTACTTGTTTAATGTTTAATGCTGCACTTTTCCAGATTCTCCTTTTGGGACTGTCCAGAGCATTGCATCTTTGTAATGGCAACAATAAACTTGGAAGCCTCATGCATGACCTGTTCTTTGGGTTCCCCTCTTTGGTTGACAACTATTTATTTCAGTTGCAATTTTAGAATTTAATTACTTTTTTATTAGGATAGAATTACAAAACTAAGGATATAATGATGGAAAAATAACAAATGAAAAATTTGAATAATATATAATTTTCAAGTTGGCATTTATTGCTTGTATGCAGCGCTCGGGTTTAATATTATCACTGGCTGATGTTGGGTATATATGCATCTCTACCATCATATCTGTTGTGGTACATGAACTTGGTCATGCAGTTTCTGCTGCTAGGTCAGTGTTTTTGCTCAACTGTTATTTTACTAAAATTGAGTGGTTGAACATTTTGGCTTTCCTATTTTTGCAATTGCAATATTCAAATTTCTGTTAGTGTATCACAAACTACTAATAGATTAACCTTTTGCATCACACTCTTTTGTTGCTCGTTAAATATGATTGTAACAACTCCTCCTCCTCCTCCTCCTATTATTATTATTATTATTATTATTATTATTATTATTATTATTATTATTATTATTATTATTATTATTATTATTATTATTTTGACAAAAACCCAAAACAAAGGAAGACATACGGATGCATGGTGATATTTAACTAATATTGTGGAGTGAATGTATGAGTGCCCTGATTTGTGGCTCAAAACCTCATTTCCTCCTCCTCCTCCTCCTATTATTATTATTATTTTGACAAAAACCCAAAACAAAGGAAGACATACGGATGCATGGTGATATTTAACTAATATTGTGGAGTGAATGTATGAGTGCCCTGATTTGTGGCTCAAAACCTCATTTCCTCCTCCTCCTCCTCCTATTATTATTATTATTTTGACAAAAACCCAAAACAAAGGAAGACATACGGATGCATGGTGATATTTAACTAATATTGTGGAGTGAATGTATGAGTGCCCTGATTTGTGGCTCAAAACCTCATTTCCTCCTCCTCCTCCTCCTATTATTATTATTATTTTGACAAAAACCCAAAACAAAGGAAGACATACGGATGCATGGTGATATTTAACTAATATTGTGGAGTGAATGTATGAGTGCCCTGATTTGTGGCTCAAAACCTCATTTCCTCCTCCTCCTCCTCCTATTATTATTATTATTTTGACAAAAACCCAAAACAAAGGAAGACATACGGATGCATGGTGATATTTAACTAATATTGTGGAGTGAATGTATGAGTGCCCTGATTTGTGGCTCAAAACCTCATTAAAAATATTCCTTTTCCATAATATTATGCATGTTGTTTTATCTAATCCAATATACAGATAAGCAAGTTAGAGTAACACGATCTAAACCATGCAGTTGAATGATGATATTTGTGTATTGTCAATGATGCAGCACATTAGATAGCAAATATATGTGGCTGTTTACGCAACACTAGAGGCAAGGAAAATACAATTTTTGAAACCTAGTCTGCCAACTTGTTCATCTACATGTTTTTCTTTATAATTCATGTTGAAGAATTGTGATCAAGTTTGTGATTGTTGTCAGTCTCCATTAGGCCTTGATTATATGTGAAATGCACTAAGGGAGTTTGTTATTATTTTCCCTATTTGTTTTGTTTTATTTTCCATAAGGAATCCTTGGAAAGTTACCTATCCCCTTCATTTGTGTTTTGGTTCATTTCTTTGAGGTTTTTTCTTGCCTGAATTTTAAATTTGCCAAAAGTAGTTTGGTAGGAACACATGTAGATGACCAAAGTCGTTCTTATTTTGCTTCCTAGCTTGTATTTCAAGTCTTACACCTGTCTCTTATTCATTATCGTGTATTTAGGCGGTTACGCTGGAGTAACTTCAATCAAAAGTTCTGTGACAGGACAGATTATGGTAAGGGTGTTTCCCTCCCTCCCTCTGATGCTGGCTCCCTTAGCTTTCTCTAGTCATTTTTGTTCACTACTCTTTCCTTCTGATTTCTTTCTGTGCTATTTAGAGACTAATTTACCATTGAGAAACTTTCTTTAGTCTGATTTAGGGGATGAGTCAGAGAAGTCAAGGGTTTTGGGTCTTAGAATATTGATGTCAATTGTAATGTCTTTGGCTGCTTGATTCTAAACTGTCATGCATTTTCCTCTAGTGACTGACTCTATGCCATTGAGTGAAATAATCTGTACCAGTGTGTTCAAATTGGTTTGGATGCCAAAGCAACAACTATAGGTTCTAGCAAGAGAAGTCAGGGGTTTTGACTCTTAGAAACTGCTTTGGCCCTGTGCTTCTAAAGATGTGTGATAGAGTACCAAATATCATGGGATCATGGATGATGATAATGGATCAATTTGTTATCATATTTTTAGGAGTTTTTAGTTTATTTTATGTTACGAATAATAAAGAGATATTATTTATAAATATCTCATTTAGTATTTTTATTATTAAGTCAATGTTGGTTAGGATCTAGAATATCTTAGTATGTCTTGAATTCAAATATTCAAATATTTGAATAAAGATATTAGGATTATTTTATATTAATTATTGTAATCTCTTTTTATAAATAGACTAGCCTTCTTAAAGCTAGTCATAGAGAAATAATATATCAGTTTCATTCTTCCTACTTTTGGGAGATTCTCCTAAAGTATTTGGCTAATGAGGTTGAGTGGAGCGAGATCCTTTCTCTCTTTTCCTTATTAGAGTTGGCTTTGTTGGTTATATGAGTTTGAGGTCCTTGCTCAAATTCTAATGGAGATTTTCTTCCATACTTTATTAATTTATTGGGTTAGATTCTAATTTAACATGTTAATAAGGACCTATAACTTCTTTCTTTCTGTTAGAACCCTTTTTGCAAAATTAGGACAATACAAGAAAAGGGAAAGATAACTTTTGATGGTCCAGACTTTGACCTAACATTTGGAAGAAAAAGATAGAAAATAGGGTGGCTGTATATAGTCAAAGCCTATATGTTGGGGATTGAGAGTCGTAATTTAGGTCTATAAATCTTCCATTTGGTTTAGCAGGAGGCAGAAGAGAATTTTGAAGAAATATTGGCTAAGGGCTAAGGCCTTTTGGAGTGGAGAGGGCCAATCCTCTCGAAAGATTGGCAAGTTTATGTCAATCTTCTTAGTTTATGTGTTGTGAGAGTTGTATTTAGGTGTGTGCTTGTATTTCTTGTTCATTGTGATTGTTTGTATTGTAATATGTTGCTGTAATAGTCATTTACATCAGTTTTATTAATCTTAAGCATTTGTGTTGTTACTTTCTTTTAAGTCTTGTTAAAAGCTTGTTAGCATTGGGGTTACATCACTTTCTTTCTACCAATTTAGATCCTAATAGGGTGTTGAACGCCTTAAGCACACCTTATGATGTCCTAAATGCAAAAGCACACCTAGAAGCTACTTCTGCATTTAGCATATGAAGGGATATACAAAAACACTCTAAAATGTCTTGCGTTTTACTCTAGCGACTCTTATGGCATCGAGTGAAATAATCTATATGGTTTAACC
Source organism: Vachellia pachyceras (assembly GCA_025593235.1). Taxonomy (NCBI): domain Eukaryota; kingdom Viridiplantae; phylum Streptophyta; class Magnoliopsida; order Fabales; family Fabaceae; genus Vachellia; species Vachellia pachyceras. The sequence goes on from JANTPZ010114306.1 coordinate 28,453, forward strand.
TTAGATCAAATCAGTTGGGATGCCAAAGCAACAACTATTATTCCTCATTTGGTACACGGAACTGATTTTAATAGAACTGGAAGTGGAAGTGAGATTAAAAGTATGTTTGGTATACTGGAAGAAGTATGGTATTATTTTAATTTAATATTTATATTTATAATGTGAAAAGACCGATATACCTTTCTTCAAAACAAAACATTACCCTTACAAAACGTGTAAGCCTACAGTCCTATTCGTCTTGTTCCGGTCAGAAATGGTGAGATTCATCGGAGGAGAAAGGGAACTGATTCATCGGAGAAGAAAAGGCGAAGAGGTTAGAAATGGCGTCGGGCTGCCTTTTTCCGATCATACATCGCGTTCGTCCTATTCGTCCTGGCATCGGAGAAGAAAAGGCGAAGAGCTACAGTCTTGTTCATCCTGTTCAGGTCAGAAATCGCGTCAGGTTAGTCGCCGGAATCAGTGGCCATCACGTTTGGGAACCAGTCTCATCTCACATCGCGTCTCGTCTCCAGGTCTTCGTCGGCTGCAGTTCTTCTCACTCGTCGTCGACCTCGATCGCCTTCGTCCAATGCTAATCGTTTATCATTTAATGCCTTTGCCCAGTGACTGTCGTAGGTGGAAGTGGGTCTTCGTCGGCTGCAGTTCTCACTCCTCGTCAACCTCCACTGCCTGCAACGAAGAAGATGAGGGCAAATATAGTAATGGAGCAGAGAAATGGGGTTGGAACTCGGTTCCATGGGTAGGAGGCTGGAACCGAGTTCCAACCTTTTCGATGGAAGTGGGTTCCACCAGGAACCCAGTTCCAATGCACCAAACACACATACACACCGATTCCATTTCTAGTTCCAATTCCCTGGCTTCAATTCCTGCTACCAAACGGGACGTTACTTCTCATTTAGGCCCCTTTGTTTATTTCTTGCGTATACATTTCTTTTACACTGCAATTTCTTATCGTTTTCTTTTGTTCTGTTTTTATTGGAAGTTGGATTTTGTGTATGCTTTTGGAAGGAAGTTGAGGTGCAGAATGTTCGTTTCCAGAAGCTTTTCCTTGTGTCTATTTATTGTTTTTGGAAACCTCACTCTTGTAGAAACTTTAGTTTATTTATGAATAATTTGTCTTTGATCATTTGGGGCTTAATTTATTTCATCCTCTTTGTCAAATGCCTATTTTTGCCTTTGTGATAATTTCTAATGTTTGTAGGTCCAAGAGTACTTGCAAATTGTAAAATATAATGACTGTAGAATCGTCTGAAATTCTGTTTAAAGTGAAACTGTGGTAATGATTTAACCAACTTGGGGATGCATCTGATTATTTTTATGCAGCAATCCACATATTAATATATGTGGTTTTGGTGTTGGTTCTAGCCATTAGTTCTAAAAGCATATAATAAAGTATAAAAAAATAGTGTAATTATTGATATAAGGGGATGACAGAAAGTAAAAAAACTATCTGCTTTGTTTTAAATGTAAGTTGAGGAAAATTTGAGGAGGGCATGCCTTGTCTCTAGTCTACCGTTAAGTGAGATTATTTTGGTATATCTAGTTTTGAGATATTTGTCTTTATTATTACTGAATAACTTTTCCTTTTTGCAATAGTTATTACTGAATCACCTTTATCTGGTTATTTATATCCTGGTGATGTTATTCATTCGGTGGATAATGTGCCCATTCACAAAGCACAAGACTGGGTGCAGGTTAATACTTTGACATATAATATGAAACTCAATAATGTAAATATCTCCCAGCACATCAGTGACTTTGGGGCAGTCCATGGAAGGAAGGGTTACTGTGTACATAGTCTTGTGATGGAAGAAAGTAAATTTGTTCAATTTGCAGAAAACCAATATGCTTGTCCCAATGAACTTTCTGCTTTTGTAAAAGTTTTATGCTCCACAGCGACATCAAATGATGGCCAGGGTGAAGATCCCATAAACAGAGGATGGTTTTTTTACTGCTTAAATGCTATTGATGTTGTAAAACTTAAAAAATGTGGTGAATGGGGATCAGTTACAACAAATGGGAGTAGCTGCACATGTTCTAAGGTAGAGATTTATTTATTTATTCAGCCTTTATAATTTGTGCCCATTCTCTTACTCTCACATACTATGTGCTTGGAATTTGACGGTGCAGAACAAAGTACTTATCAAATTCTGTATTGATGGTGTTCACAGGATGAGTTTTGTTTAGCTCCAGTTGAGGAGCCTAGAATGTTATGGGTTGAGATTACATATTCAAGCCCTTCTCATGAATGTCTGTCCCTTCGAAGAAACAAGTCTCCAGTTTCCGAGACAGCTAACCATAAGGAAATTGATTGTGGTGGCACTTTCATATTTGTTGGTGATGTGATTTTAATGGCACATTCAATTCAGTTAACATCATATCAGCCTCGCTGGAATGTAATCTTTATGGCATATCTCCCAAATTTACTGGAAAAGTTCCTGATATGGACATTCCGTGCCTCTCTAGCCCTAGCTCTTCTCAATAGTTTGCCTGTAAGTCTTGAGCAATTTCTTCTTATGTTAAACAGTGTATTCAGTCAAAAATTAATGTTCCATTTACTGTACTAAAAAAGGATTTGTTTGATTTGGACTGCTAATGTTGCTGCAAAAATTTAGAGGATTTGAGCAGTGTATTCTGTCAAAGAATTGCTGTGTATATTAAGGCTTGTAGATAATTTAATTAAGGTAAATGGTAGCTTTCAAAGAAAATATGATACAGAAGTTTCAAGGTTGGATATACCATTTCTTACTTCCGGTTGAGAGGAGATTGTAAAGAGTGAGAAGGTGAATTTTGTTCCATTGGTAGATTACGGAAAAATTACATCCTTGTCATCTAACCATTAACAAATTTGCGAAAGTATTAATTGTCGAGTCATGTCTGTCCACTTTCACATTTGGCATATTATTAACGTATGTAGATGCTATCATTTGGGAGGAAATGTTCAGAATGTGTATAAAAACTTTTTGGATTATTATTTTGCAAATCAGATGATGCTTTTTTTTTTTTAATCGCTTAAATTTCCGCTAATTGTGATGATATTTTCAGGTGTACTTTCTGGATGGTGCATCTATATTAGAAGTGGCTCTAAGTCACTTTACTTCGTTAGGCCAAAGGAGAAAGGAGAAGGTTCTGAGATCATGTCTCTTTGGTGGAACAGTAATTTCTATTGTTAGCTTTTTCCACACATTCCTTGAAATTTTCTGTGATTCTTAGGTTATAGTGTAGTTGATAATTTTCTGATTATATGTAATAACACCGTCTTATTGGCTTATAATGTATCATAAAGCATTTCTTTTGCTTTGAGGTGAGAACCTGAATATTAACAATAAACATACAATCAAAATACTTTCAGTGATTAATTAATTGGTATTGGTCTTAGTGAAAGGGACTCGATTCTATTTAAGCAGGATGATTTGGATTCAGTTTGGACTTTGGATTAATGCCTATGTTTTGGCAGAGCTTCACCAGTTTGGGGCTGGACCTGACTTATTCTGGATTAATTAATCCAATTTGGGTCTAAACCAGTAATTTGGTGCTAAAAAATCTGTATTAACTAATTATTTTTCCGACAGGTGGTTTAGAAGTAATTTTCATATGGAGCTTGCATGACAAATTTTGGAGAAGTTGGACAATAGTTGACTACATAATCAAAGTAACTGTGCTGAGTTGCTCGGTGCTATGCATTTAAAAGTTGCATGGTAGAGCTACCAGTTCTTTCTATATTTTGGATAAGCGGTATTAAAAATGGGATTACCGACATTATTCTGATTTCATACTGCTTTACTTTCTACCAATCTTGTAATCTCTTCGACATTTTGCAGATTCCAAGCCTAGTCACTGTATGTCTCCCCATTAACAATAGCATATACTAGGGGATTCATTGTCAGCATCAAATGCACAAACTGGCAATGATTTTCCCTCGTAAGGAGCACTTAGATGACATCTATTTATATTTATTTTTTTTTGATACAATCTGTTTATATAAAGTATCGCTTAACAATCTTGCAAAAAATCTTTAAGTGAGTATCCATAAGTAATGAATAGCTTCTCAAGTATGTTGCTATCTAAGCTTCCCCACCTTACCACATAAGAATATTGTATAGGACTATGTATTCTCCGCGAGGTTCTTTGTATGCCCGACTGTAGTTAGCCATACATTATAGTGTCTATTTCAGTCTCTTGTAATTTCATTACCATTCTTGTCTATATTCGCCCTCGAAGCATCAATCATAGTAGAATGTGTTAAACCTAACCTTGGGGAGTGAGAAGCAATCAGGTTGTCGGCACGATGGATGTGCTGACCACTGAATGTTCTTACAATTAGGAAATCAGTATCTTCTTGTTCTCCCATTGAATATGCCCATGGACAACGGATGGCAACGTTACAATGATCCTCTCTTGACAGTTCTTGATAAATTTGTCAGAAAACTAGTATAATGTTTGTCCAATGGCCACATTAGGAACAATTTGTCCTTCAAATCTAAACAAATCCTTCCATTTTGTTGGATTCATTTTAGGTCTTAGTGTTGACATCATTTGTTCAACGCATGCCAATGATCGTGAATCTTCAATTTCATTTAACAAAGTAGTTAGAAACATAGATCGTCCATTTGAAATTCCAAACGAGCGTTCTCTCCATCAGAAAATTATAAGTTGGAGTGTAAGAAATGATAACGTAAGGGCAGTTCAATGGCTAGTTATGTTGTGACAAGTGGGAACAAAAAACATTAGTTCAACAAAGAAAAGGTGGCTTAAACATATTGCTCATCCATTGGATCATTCATTGTTGCTTGTGTATTGCCATCTCCATTTCCTACTGCATATACATGATCATTTTCTACATTATACCTAATTAGATGTTTTACGACATCCTCATCAACAAGGTCTACAATTGTATGAATGCTCACTGTGAATTTCATTTTAGCTCCGTTAACTTCTTTGCCAACAATAAAGGACGTCATTCCTATTAACTCTACATGTGTTGTGCCTTCATTTATTGTTCTTGTTCTTATATTTTGCCCCAACATATTACATATTAACTTGTTCATCATTCACAAATTGGCTCCCTATGCGAAAGAAGCATAATAGACGGTTTTTCAGAAATCTGACGAGCATCACACACTTGTTATTGTAAACTATAAACTGCTATAGCTGCGGTTGTTAACAACACATTTTATCTCATCACAAGATGTTCCAAGTACAAAAACCATACACCATATTCATTTATACCCACTTATTGAGTAACCTATCAACATTGAACCTAGAAACATAGCAGCAGCTCATTATTCTACCCACTCAATGAAACCCCAACTTAAATGATCAAGAGGTCAAATGTTCAACACAAGCTCAGCATTACCCGGTCTGGCTTAGAAGATTAACAAATGAAGATAAAGGTTGAAGCTTTAACTCTCTAGTCAACGAAATTCTATGTACCCCACACACAAATATTTATGTGAAGACACAAATTCATATTGTGGTTAGGAGATGATTGTTTCCAACATCAATCTTGCTAAGATGAAGCGAAGAGCTCTTGCTCCGTTGCAATAAGCCAATAATCGTGACGTTGAAGATGAAGGCTTGTGAACAAACTAGCTCTCTCTTTAATTTCCTTCTGCTTCTATTTCAATCAACAAGGGCAAATTCGTGATTGCACATTTTAAATTACTCACAATCATGATCCTAGTTAGGGACTTTTTGTTTGTTACATTTCTTCTTTGGAACTTCCCAATGATTTTTTTTCCTGAATCCTATGGAAGAAGATCTACTTTATTTTTTTGGGAAAAAAAAGATAAGATATACCACGTGGAAAGCTAATATGGATATGGTAACAAAATAAATTTGATTATTAAAATTCAATCATTCTAAAATAAAAATAAAGTAGCTCTAATTACGTTTTTCCATTATTCCTCATGTGGTCAGCAGCTTTAAACCACAACCCACGTTATCGTTTAGAGTCCTATATATCTTAGTCTTCCATATCAATTTGAATCCGTTTCGAGCGTTTTTGGGCCATGCTAGATTTAAGAATTGGGAATTGTCGTATAACAATGCTTGTTTGTTGTAAACGTCTTGAGGGAATGAGGGGTCATGAAAGTGGTGTAAAGGGAAGGAGTGATAACAATGAAAGGTAATGTAACGAGTTAAGATTTGAATCTTTGTTAAGAAATATACTTATATTGAGTATATGATCGTACCTTGAAGAAAATTACTTCAAGCAAAGTTATACAAGTACCTAGTAAAAAAATGTCCATGATGAGAAGGTAGTAAATTTCATATAAAGCAAGCACACCACGTTTGATCAGGAAGAAGCTTGGAGTATATATTTGAAAAACTTGATTCATCAGATGCCAAGTAAACGAGGTGGTTTTGTTCAGAGAGGGACGTCTTTTGCTGATAAGCTCAAAGGTATTGATACTGAGAATGAGTTTTTGGATGAAGAGGTTGAACACGGCGAGGACAACGGTTCTGATGATAGCATATCGAGTGAGTCGCTGCATGATCATGATAAGTGTAGAGAGGAACCTATGTTCACGATGTTTGAAGATCCCACATGCAACTTTGCATAGTTCTTGTTTTCGGGGAAGATGAAGAAAAAACTATATAAGGCGTGGAGAAGGGCGATTATTGTCAAGCTTCTTGACAGGAGTATTGGATATAAAGCACTACATGCTCGACTACAGACAATGTGGGCTAGGAAGGAAGTAATTAATCTCATCACTATTGGACATGGCTTCTATGTAGTTAAGATGTCCAACAAAGAGGATTATTTTCATTCTCTAAAGGGGGATTCGTGGATGATCTATAATCACTATTTCACAGTGCGTCCATGGGAGCCAAGCTTCAAACCACATAAGGCAACTGTAAACAAAGCTGCAGTGTGGGTGCGAGTGCCAAACGTTGCGCTTGAGTATTCTGATACTGAAGCCTTAACCCTCATAGGGAACAGGATTGGAGAAACTATTAGGGTGGATATGAATACTTCATGTCACCTGAGAGGACATTACGCTAGAATATGTGTTCCGGTGGATTTGGGTAAGCAGCTTATGTTAGGGTTCTCTTTGGATGGAGAAGACTATTTCCTGGAATATGAAAGTCTCCATATGCTCTGCACGAAGTGTGGGGTTTATGGTCATAGAAGGGAGATGTGCCCTAAGGGAGCCAAGGCTTCAGAGCATATGAATGAGGTGCCAAAACAACAAGATGGCAGAGCTCAGATGGGAGGCATGAACAGGGGATTATCCAGGAAGAGTGGCATATCGCTCAAAAAGGATGCAGACCTAGAAAATTGAGGGATCAAAAGGGATAGTTTAATCTTCAAAAAGATAGAGGCTCACGTTTTGGGGTGTTAGTTGACGTGGAAGAGGGAGAGACGAATGCAGGGATAGTGCCAGCGACGCACTCTACAGAGATTCATAGCAGAGCAGCACGACCGTACCTATCAGAGCAGAAGAGGTAGCAAGAGGGAGGAGGGGTAGAAGGAAAGTTGGAATTAGTGGGAAGACACCCCTGGTAGAGGATCCCCATGAGGTGGGGAAACATGACAAAATGCACAACAAAGTAGCAACAGTAGTACGGACAAGGTCAGAGATGAGGCCTAAGGAGATGCAGCTAAACAAGAGGAAGAAGAGGGTCTATTGTGGTTGATAATGGGAGAACAAGCAGAAGAAATGGAGGAAGTGGAGGATGCATGTCTACATGAAACTATAGAACAGAGGCCCAATGACAATATGGATATGAGTCAAGGGGGAGTTAATAAAAAAGGGGTGATAAATCAAGTGTCCAGATAACAATGGGCCGTGGAGATCTGGACCCAGGCGATTGGGGAGGAGGCCGAAATGGGCTACGACAGCCCAACGATGGAGGTGGACCAGAGGAGTCTTGATGGGACTTGGGTAAAAGAAACCCAATTTTCCCAATAAGGTCTTATGGGCTGTTAACATTTAACCAGTCTTGTTTTATGGATAGCCTAGTGTATTGGAACGTACGGGGGGCCTATGGTAAAGGCCTTCTTCGGAATATGAGATCTGTAATACAAGATCAAAAGCCTTTAGTAGTTACATTGGTAGATACTCGATGTAACAAAGACTTACGGCTACGTAGCCTCTTGTCATTGGGCTTTAATGAAATGGCCACAGTTCCAAGTGTGGGTTTATCAAGAGGAATTGTAGTTGTTTGGAAGGGAGTCGAAGCTATTAGTGAGGATCGCCAGTTCCTTCACCTGAAGTGCATGTAGAAGATCGTGAAACTTTCATTCTCACGGCAGTTTATTCACTCCCGCGCCAGCAGTTGAAGGAAGAGTTATGGGGAAAATTGAAGGCTTTAGCTGGTATAGTGAGAACTCCCTAGATAGTAATTGGCAACTTCAACGGGGTTCTCCACAAATCAAAGAGAGCAGGAGGTACTCGAGGGAACGAATCAAAAATTAAATGGTTCCAGGAGAAGGTGAGCGAATGTGGGCTTACGAATATGGGATTATGTGGTCCTAAGTTCACTTGGAAAGGTCCAAAGAATAGGGGCCACCTAAGGCTGTATGAAAGATTGGATTGCACGTTGGCCAACACGGAGTGTTTTGTTAAACTTCCAAACTACATGGTGAAGGTACTTCCCTGCACTCAATTCTCTGATCACAATCCCATATCGCTACATCTGGAAAATTCCACCATAAGGCTAGGCCCTAAGCCTTCTAGATTTGATGCTATGTGGATGGAAACTGTAATTTCCAGGAGTTTCTTTTAAGTACTTGGAAGGGTGGAGATGGCATAAGTCAGGCTCTGGAAGTCTTGGGAATAGAGTTAGATAACTAGAACAAGCAGGTTTATGGTTATGTTGAAGTGAGAAAGAATTGTATCTTGGCACGGTTGAGAGGGCTACAAAAATCACCTGTTTATCCGTTCTCCAAATACCTTAACAAGTTAGAGCAAGAACTTCAAGCTGAACTGGAGGAAATCATGAAAGCTGAAGAAATAAAGTCGTTCCAGAAGTCCAGAGCTAATTGGGTGACTAAGGGTGATAGGAATACGCGATATTATCACCTGAAGACTCATTTCAGGAGATGGAAAAATAGGGTTGCTGCTTTGAAAGATTCAAATGGACAATGGGTCACGGATGAGATCAGGATAAGATACTTGGTATGTGAGTTCTTCACCAAGTTATAAGAAGAAGGATATCGACCTGTACCTCTTCATACTGTAACTTCTTTTCCAATAATTGAGAATTTCATATTAGAGCATATGGGATGTATTCCTACACGGGAAGAAATTAAAAATGCTATATTTTCCATGGGCTCGTACAAGGCTCCTAGTATTAATGGCTTCCCCCCATCTTTTATCAGAAAAACTAGTTTATGCTAGGTGATGATGTCTGTAAGTTTGTAGATGAGGTGTTCAAGTCAAGAAATTTGGATAGAGAAGCTAATAAGACATTAATCTCTTTAATTCCAAGAAGAGATAAACCCGAGTTGGTAGCCCATTTTAGACCCATATCCCTATGTTCGACCCATTATAAATGTATCACCAAGATCATTGTTCAGAGGCTTAGGCAGGTTATGGATGATTTGGTGTCTCCTGTTTAATCTAACTTTATAAAGAGTAGAGTGATACAGGACAACATTATAGTAGGTCAATAGGTCTTACATACCATGAGAAAGACAAAGGGTAGGAAGGGTTTGATGGCTTTGGAGATTGATATGGAAAAGGCTTATGACAAGTTGAGTTGGGACTTTGTAAGGATGGTGCTCAATGAAATTGGTTTTGACCAACATTTTATCATGGTTGTTATGAACTATATTTGTTCAGTCTCATATAGTGTGCTCTGGAATGGGGAACAATGAGATTTTTTCTTACCGAGTAGGGATTGAGTCAAGGGGACCCCTTACCACCTTTGCTATTTGTTTTATGTATGGATAAATTGTCTCATATCATTAGTGACTCAGTGAGGGAAGGGGAATGGATATCTGTCTCTGTGAGCAAGAATGGTCCTAGCATCTCTCACCTAATGTTAGCTGATGACCTGCTGTTATTTGGCATAGCAACTGAGAAACAAGCTCAGATTATGATGAATTGTCTCAGCAGATTTTGCAAGGCTTTAGGTGTGTGTGTAAACACAAGTAAATCTTCAATTTTTCTCTCCTCTAGTACCAAAGATCACTAAAAGGAGAATTGCTAAGATCATAGGTATGAAGATTTCTGGTGAAATGGCAACATACTTGGGGATCCCCATGCGTAGAGGAAAAAGTCCTATAAATAACTATCAATATATAGTTAACAAATTGAAGGCTAGGTTGACAACATGGAAGGCTAACTCGCTCTCAATGGCAGGTCGCATCACACTTGTAAAATCTGTAATAAGTGCAATTCCAATATATACAATGATGGTAGCAAAAGTTCCTGCAGCCATTTGCCATGAAATTGAGAATCTGCAAAGGAAATTTATTTGGGGAGACAACCAAGGATCTAATGGTTTCCATCCGATTGGTTGGGAAACTATTATTAAGCCAAAACATCAAGGGGTATTGGTTTAAAGCGCCTATCCTCGGTTATTAGAACTTGTGGGGCCAAAATTGCTTGGAAGATAATTACCGGGACTAAAGGCTTATGGATGGAGGTGCTGTTTAACAAATATATGATACATAATGAGGCTCATATGCTAGAGTACAGGAATGGGGACTCTGCTCTATGGAGGTTTGTGGCTCAACAGAGAGAGATGGTAGATGATGGCTCATGCTAGCATATAAGAAATGGTCAGTTGGTTAACTTCTTCAATGATCGTTGGTTGTTCCCTAAAAAGGACCTAATAGAGTCTTGCAAACGCCCCCTGTCGAGTCAGAAAGAGGAAAGTAAGGTGGTTCATTAGGTGTTGAACGATACGTGGAACTTCCAGAGGCTTGCTGATATTATTCAGGGATCCATCCTCTAAAAGATGGACTCTACACCAATACCCAGGCACCATTTAGGTAACGATGTCTTAGTATGGAATGCAACTCCTGAAGGTACTTTTTCTATTAAAAGTGCATATTTTATGGAGGAACATCAAAACCAGAGTCTATACACAAAGGTTTTCCAGGATACATAGAGATGGGAAGGGGCAAAACAAATTAGGGTGTTTAAGTGGATGGCCTTTCATGAAAGGCTCCCGACAAACAAATGGAGAAGCAGATGGTCAACAACATCTGTAGCATGTTAGCACTGCAATGATGGTGAAGAGGATACACTCCATATTTTAAGGGATTATGTCTGTGCTAGAAAGCTTTGGAGTTTCTTGGTAGACCCTAGGTACGCTCAAACTTTATTTTCAATTCTGCTGAAGAACTGGTTTGCATTAAATCTGAAAAGGGAAGTGGGAGGATTTGCTAATGTGAACTGGAAGTTAATGTGGGGGTAGCAATTTGGAAGTTGGGGAAATGGAGGAACCAACATATCTTTGAGCAGGATTTTGAAAAACCGTTTGATCCTCTGACTGATATAACGAAAGGATGGAGAAGCTATATCGCGTTACAAGAGGATTTAAACCAATCTGCTCAAATTCTAACCCATATAAGGTGAAGGCCACCTGAGGAGGGGTGGATAAAGGTTAATGTTGATAGGGCAATGTTTCAGACCAAACACTTAGCAGGCAATGGGGGTGTCCTTCGCAACCATTTAGGGAATTGGGTAATTGGTTTTACTCAGATCCTGGGACCTAGTACAATGTTAGAGGCTGAACAACACACTATGTTGAAGGGGTTGAGTATGACATGGGATCTGGGGTTTAGGAAAGTTATGATTGAGTCAGATTATAAATATCTAATCGACATGATGATGGGGCAACAGATAGTTAAGGGTTGCAGTCTCATATGGATGCAACTTTGGGAGTTCCTACGTTATGAATGGGAACTAAGCGTCGTACATATACCCAGGACTAAGAACTATCTTGCTGATGCATTGGAGAAAGAAAGTTTGACGAGATCAGTGCAGTATGAAATCTATCTGGAGCATTTAAAGTAGTTCGTGCTTGATGAGTCTTTGGGAGATAATCCCCTTTAGTTTCAATTTTAGTGTTTTGTAATCTTTTGGCCTTTACGCCTCTTAAATATCGGAAAAAAAATGCTTTTTTGTTGTAAAGGTTTTGAGGGAATGAGGGGTTATGAAAGTGGTGTAAAGTGAAGGAGTGATAATAATAAAAGCTAATGTGGGGAGCTAAGATTTAAATCTTTACTAAGAAAGATGCTTATATTGAGCATTTGATAGTATCTCGAATAAAATTATTTCAAATAGAGTTATATATGTGTCTAATAAAAAAAAGTTAACAATGAGAAGGTAGTAATTTTCATATAAAGCAAGCACACCACGTTTGATCAAGAATAAGCTTGGAGTATATATTTGAAAAACTTGATTCATCAAGTGTATTTCATGAAGATGGATTAAGATTCAAGGTTTTGCTTGGTGATTAATTGATGCTTTCTAAGATCTGAATATTAAACTGCAGAATAATGAAGTAACCATATAAAGGCAGTGTGGTCCATCAAAATCCATGTTCTAGATGCCCTAGAGCTTTCCACCAATAATTTGTGCCAAAGGCCCTTAGTTGGACTCTAGCTGTTCTTGGAGTTGGTCTTGAAAGCTGCTAGAAGAATACACATAACTCTTGGGATATACTATTTCATATAAAAGTCAATTGACTTTTATGATAATATTAAAAAAGTCAAGTAAATTACTTAACTACAATATACGTTTTAGAATACTTATGTGTATTATTAGATTATGTATCAATTTCATGAGTACAACAAATTAGTTTTGGGAAAAAGGATCAACCTATTAGTTAATTAACTTCCTTAATTTCTTTAGAAAAGTCAACCGGTTGTATATTAAGAATCAAAATTAGTATATATAGACTTGTGATACTTCTTAATCATATTCAAAGCAATATATCGAGCATTAAATGTGGGTACATGTTTTAATGGATATTCTAACATGGGTTCACCATACTGTGAGGAATCTAAGTACAGTTATCCTTATGTGGAAGACAATCATATTCAATGCATTGTCATGCACTAAATGTTGAAGTCAAACTCTTCTTTTACACATCTTGTTAAAGTTGGAGATGTATCTCTAGCTTGTTGGCCTGAGCCCTACACTTATACTTTTTGCTTAAAGTGCCTACAAGGCTTATCAAAGAGCTATGATGATTTGCCTCATACGATTTCAAGTTTCTAGTTCCTCAAGCATATTTACCCCATTTGGTGCAGTGATCTGATTCTAATGGAAGTGAAAGCAGAACTGGAACTCGAACTGATTCTAAAGTATGTTTGGTATATATATAATGAGATATGATTTTTAATCAATATATTTTTTATGAAAAGATCAATTTGTCCTTGTTTTTAAAAAAGGAAGGGACTTCTCCCTTGAAGCAAGTGGAGAACACTGTTGAAGCTACAGACTCATCCCTTTGCTCCTCTGTAGAATCTGAAGAACGGCAACATGTGAATGTTCAAACTATGACACATGAGCTTTAGCTTCTCGTGATTCACTTGAAGAAACTTCCCATATGGGTACATCTCAGCAATTTGACATATATGAACCAAACAAAGAAACCTCCTAATATAGATTCAGATGCTTTCAACATTTTGGAGATTTTTTCATCAAGTTTACATACATACCTTGGGGATGCCACATATATGAACAATTTGAAGAAGAATCCAAACAATCACTTGCTTCAACGATGGCGCAAATATGAGCAATAGCACTAATTTGCCTATATATGATCATGTGCTATAGGACATTTAACATCAACTCAAAGAGACATACAATATAATTAAAAGCTTGTGAAGTAAATTCAACAACTTGACCAAGATGTATTTTTTATGAGAAAAATAGGCTAATGTGCTCTTAAGCTAATCAATTGCAAGAGAAATCATGGGATTTGTTTACTTTGTAGAAGCCTCACATTGTATTTAACTTTGTGAGAGTCTAATACATAATATTTCCTTGAAACATGTAGCACATGAGAAATCATGTGATTGTGATATCTTTTTCGACTTTAAGGTAAGTTCATGTGAATTTTCAAATATTTTCAGCACCATAATTGAATCAAGATGACCAAACCTGTCATGCTAAACATTAAATTTATTAGTAAACCTTTGGTTTACCTTGTTAAACTACTGGTTCGTGTTACCCAACTTCTGACTTGTATTGATAAACTTATGGTTTACTATCATAATGTTAAGACATTCATGATTATTTTCTGTCGTTATTTTCATATGATATCCATTTAAGCGGAATCCTTGAATATCAATAAGTTTATTTTTATATTTGGTATAATAGAGTGTATTTTCAATGCATAATTTTGTTCCTTTAGGTAATAGAATATTAGCTCTTTTAGAGCCTTCAATACATACTAATTTTGTTTATTATGCGCATCATTTGCCTTATATATTTCTTATCAATCTTTCTCCACTTTAGGTGGAAATTAGAACAACTATAACTCCAATCACGCCTTGGCTAAATCCATGATCTCAACTATAGCCACTATCAAATACGTTTATAGCCATATTCACATCTGAGAATATAGTCAAGCTTGTTGGATGAGATTCATGATTTTCCAACAAAAAACTCATTGTTATGTTCAACTATAGGAATGCAAGAAATTAAATCATCATATTCCTTAAAATCTCTCCATGTATTCACTATAAAAAAAGGCTGCAATAGTAGCAGTTATTTTATGTATTTATAGCGGTTATAACCGCTACAATTACATGTTGCAGTGGTTAGATAAACTGTTGCAAAACCCACCGTGGCAAATGATAATCGCTACACATTCTCAACATAACGGAATGAGGTACAAACATTTTGTAATGGCCCATAACCGCTACTAATATAGCCAAAAACGACAATGGAACGTAACGTTTGCAGTGGTTATAAAACCGCTACTAATTAAAATAATAATTACCGCCCAAAAATTCATGAAATTTTCCATCTAAACATTTGCGGCGATTACATAACCGCTACTAAATAAAATAGTAATCCCATCCCTTTTTTGAAAGGTGAAAAAAATTCTCTCCAAATTTTGTTTGCAATAGCTTCATCAACCGCTACTAATTTAAAAAGTTGTTCGCGCCTTTTTTGTAGCGCTTGCAAAATTGCTACTAAAGGTAATTTAATGAAAAAATAAAAAGGGGAACGGATTTTAAAAGTTATGAACAGTTGTAGCGGTTCTACTAACTATTATGAAATTTTTTTTAAAAAAGCTCGCTAATTAAAAAAATATTTGTAGTTAATAAATAAATTAAGCTAAAGAAATTAAAAAAAATAAAAATATAAACTTTTAAATATTGTTTATATTATATTGAGTAAAAAACTTCAGAAAAATTTTTAAAAAAGAAGTAAAGACAAATTAAAAGGAATAACGAAATTAAACATTTAGAAAAAATAAAACAATAAATTAATAAGAATAATACAAAAGTCAGAATTAATTTAAAAAATGAACCCTCACAATAAAACAATAAATTAATAAGAATAATACTAAGAAACCCTCACAAGGTTTAGTGTTTGCGCTCAATTCTCTCAATGGGGCATTTTTCACTCAATCATCCATCTAATCAAGCTCTACCATATGCTTGTAATGGTTCTAAACTCTCCACCGCTGGTAGTAACGGCACAAATAGATCAATAGGTCTTTTATTAGGTTGTAATATTGGAAAGGTCAATAAATGAGATAGTGGTTAAACAAATGAATGGATATAGACAGCTAAAAATATAGGATCAAGTACATGCAAAAATGATGAGACAATTACATAATAGCATCATCAAACACTTGCACATATGACTAAGTAATACAATGCAGTGCTTATGGACCTTTCAATTTTTTTGGCTTTTCTCAATAATCTCTTTTTTCCTTTTTTTTGTTTCTTTTTTTTTCCTTTTTTTGTTTTTGATTTTTATTTTTATTTTTTTGCATTGCATAAATGAATTTGAGAATGTATGCAAATGTCCAATGATGCAAACAAGTTTTGCCTTGAGAAATAACACAAAGTACTTGAGCCTAAAATGTAATGAAACAATGGTTTATGAAATGAAAATGATGGGCTCAGAGGGGTTAAACAATGGGAAAATCATGTTAGGATTGGTTTTTTTTTATCTAGCTAATGAAATGAATGCCTAAATCATATCTATCATGCCAATACAAGTGCAATCTCAAGCAAGAACCAAGACAAGTTCTAGAGAGTAACGAAGTAGATGGATGTATCTCACATATGAAATGAATATATAGGCCCGAAATCCTTCCATCAAGGCTTTTTGTTTCCTAATTGCATTCATCAATCCTAATCAAAGCATCAATCTTTGAACTTAATGCATATGATATTAACACTTCTTTTCAACAAGCTCTAAGTCACACTTAACCAAATTGTAATTGAGATATCAAACATATGCCAATTCATCACAAAAACATAGTTTTCAAGACTTAAAATATGCATATTACTAACCAAATCAGTCAAAAAAAAAAATTTTCCAATTTAACCCAAAGTAACTAAGAGAGTTCTTTCACATAACAACTCAATATTCCCTTATCAAATATACCACATAAACACTTAATGTAACACAATTTAATTAAAAAAGATAATTTGGGGTATTTTTCACACCTAGGATATAGAGCTTTGTTAGCTTCTTCCATAAGCTCAAAGAAAGTACGAGCTTCAGCGTTCCTTATGTACTGAGGATCCGAACCTTGCACTTCATCTGTGACTACATTGTTATGAACACCAAAAGCATCATGAAGAACATCATTGACGCGGTCAACACAATCCTCTTCTACTCCTATTTGTGAGAATGCAGGACTACACTCTCTCAAGACATCACCAGTTTCTCCATGATATTATTGTAAATTAGAGGAAATGGCTTAACTATCAAGTGTTCCCTAACAACATCTTTAACATGCCATTTTTTGAAATTACATTTAGAGCAGGGACATGAAATTTTACCATTAATCTTGCCATGTCTATCAGCAAAATCCAAGAAGCTGTTTAATCCAGCCAAATATCACGCGGACGTGCGAGGAAACCTAATCCATGACTTATCCATCACAAGAAACTTGAGCGCAATATCACGCAGAATAAGAAAGTGTGATCAGAGATAGAAATTAGAGAAAGAATGGAGAATTTGGCAAGAAATCTGATTTTGGAAGGCTTAATTTAGTGTTTGTCAATGGTCACAAATTTGCAGCGGTTAAAAAAGTTACAAAATGCATTACCATTAGACTTTGCAGCCATTTAAAACCGCTGCAAATTAGTTGACCATTGGACATTGTACCGCTATAAAAAAAGAGGTAAATTTTCAAATTTCAAATTTGCAGCGGTAACTGCTGCTAAAACAGGAAGAATTTTTTTAAAAATTTCAAATTTGCAGCGGTTATAACCACTGCTAAAATAGAGGGAATTTTTTTCAAACTTGCAGCGGTTAAAATAGAATGAAATTTTTTTAAAATTTCTAATTTGCAGCGGTTAATAACCACTACTAATATTATTAATTATGAATTCAATTTATTAAAACTTAATAATAATTATTTAAAATTAAATTTACGTAAAGTGAATCAAATTTTAGAATAAATCATTTAATTTCAGAATTAAAATGTATTTAACTTTAATTTGTAAAATTATTTGTTATTTAAATATTTATTTTATTTAAAATTAAGTATAAATTATGTTATTAATGGAAGTTAAAATCTCAATTAAATAAAGTTCAATAATTAAACAAAATTTAAAATGTATAAAAAAATACAAAAAATAATATAAAACATCAATTGTCCGCTGGGGGTTGGGGAACCTGGGGATGGAGGGGCCATGGCCTGCAACGGAGGTAGATCAAGTGGAGCAGAGCCAGGAAAGGAAGCTTGGAATGCCATCTGCAGCATGACATTTGCATCCCCCTCCACATCTCCATCTACAATCGCATCTGAAATCGCACTCAGGTATCGGCCTCATACACCCGCAACTCGAAATGCTGCTCCA
Organism: Vachellia pachyceras; assembly: GCA_025593235.1. Taxonomy (NCBI): domain Eukaryota; kingdom Viridiplantae; phylum Streptophyta; class Magnoliopsida; order Fabales; family Fabaceae; genus Vachellia; species Vachellia pachyceras. The sequence goes on from JANTPZ010114306.1 coordinate 46,430, forward strand.
ACTGTACCTTCTGCTGCTACATCTGCTCCTGTGCCTGCAAGTCGTCTCTATCCACCTCTGGTGCACTGTGACTCCGAGGTCCAGATGTAGTCGACTAGGACGCAGCAGCAGAGGAGGAAGTCTCAGCCTCATTTCCTTGACCCCCACAGATAATAGTTTGGGTCGCCCTAAACCCGAACCCTGGGAGTCGACCTGGGAGTCAGTGCGGTCTACAGCTGACCCCTGAGACTCCATTAGCTCAGCGCCTATACGCTGAATACAACTCTGCACTAAAAAAATTAAATACAATTTAAAAATTAATTATCAAATAACTAAATAATTATAAAATTACTAATTTCAAATATTAATTATATAATTTAATAATTAATTATCAATTATAAAATTACTAAATAATTATAAAAAACTACATATTTCAAAATTTAATTATAAATTTAAAAATACTTACAATGATCTCATCGGTCTCTTACAGGGAGATCCATCTGTGTGTCTGTGGGTGGCCACAAACATCTCCCCGTAGGTTGCCAACCCTGTTCAATCAGGTAGTGATTGAAGAGCTGACCGCCCTTCCCCCGTGGCTGCCGGGTGATGTCGTCCAACTACACGATGACTCTCTACCCACTAGGGAGTTGTTGCACATCCCTCAGTGTGAGATTCTTTGTAATCATTGCCCCTATCGGATATGAAAATTGAATTCATACAATTATTTTATAAAATAATTATTTATTAATAAACAAATAAAATAAATCATTTTAATTAAATAATATATTAAAATGTTTACTTACCCTGAATATCGATCTCAAACCCAGTGGATCGACTAGCAGAAGGGCGCCTTAATCCTTGATCCCTCTCGATGTCCTGGTCCTTAAACATCTTAGCCTCTTGGATTGAGATGTTGATATCGCCGACGTCGAAGTCATCAACGCTCAACATTACGTCCCCCTCCTCCTGAATATCTCCACCCTCTAGAATAATAGGCTCCTTCCCAGGCCTCTTACTACAATCCTAATCGGCCACCCGAAAAAAATAATTAAAATAAAATAAATAAATAAATTTAAAAAAATTAAAACTAACCTTTACGAAAAGCTGAATATCTAAATGAAAGTGAAAATCAGATACTAGCTCTCTGATGTGACGTTTTGAAAAAATGAAAGTGAAGAAGTGAAGGGGAGGGGATTTATATAGGCGTGCATTTAGTAGCTGTTTTAGGCAAACCGCTGCAAATTAATAGTGGTTCTAATTAGAACCGTTACCATAACCGCTATAAACTTAGTGCATCTTCTGGGAAATGACACTATTTAGAAGCGGTTTGTCTGAACCGCTGCTAATTGAGAGACTCTTTGTTTTTGTAGCGGTTATTTTTGCAAAAACAGCTACAAAGTGTGATGCAAATTAGTAGCGATTTTTAAAACCGCTGCTACTGACGACCTTTCGTTTCTTCAACGGTTGGCCTTTATTAAAACCGCTGCAAATTCTCAAAACAACCGTTACAAAAGTTTGCTTCGTTTTTGTAGCGGTTTTTAACGGCTACAAAATTCAGTCCCAGACTGTCGTTACAAACTAATAGTGCTTTGACCTTAAACCACTACAAAGTTCATGATTTAGTAACGGTTTTGGTAACCACTACTAATAAACCGCTACTAAATACCCTTTTTTAGCATTGATTGCTATTGCATAAGCAAATTGGATGCATGAAATGTGAAGAATATTTTCTCTAGCATATCTTTAATAGAAATGTTTTTCCATATAATTTTAACTAAGAAATGATTCTAAATATGATTGAGTTATGCTCTCACAAACTTAAATTGTTCCAAACAAGTGGGTCTTTTATGGGTGCAACAAGAGGATACTATGGTTACTCTCTAAAATTGCACATTAATCACGAATATAAACTATATACAATTGAATTTCAAATGTGTATGATCCTTGATGAGAATGTAATCAATGATTTAACCCAAACTATTAAATTCTCCCACTATTTTAAGCATCCATATAATTGTTTAAAATTTAATTCCCCACATTTCAAATTAAATACGATTTTGTAGAATTAAAAAAGTTAAATAGTTGCAACATGTAATAATAAAAACAATTTCAGCAATTAGATAACATGAAAAATAAATTCTGCAAATTCTCTTGAATGTGGAAATGGCTAAAATTAATTTTTCTCTTCAATTAAACAATTTAAAATGGCACACAAAATGAAACAACATTTGATTAAATAAGTCATGCGTGGAAACACACAATTAAAATCAACTATTTGATCAAATAATTAACGAATGGCAATTAACAAAACTACCAAGCAATTAAGGGACAAAATAGAGCTAAAAATTTTTTATGTAGCCCAAAACAGTTTCAGGAATATTCTAAAAATGTTCCAAATGAAAAAACAAGCAAAATGGTCTAAAAATTTTATAGAATTAATTCTATAACTAGATGCTTTATAAAGTTTCTGAAAACACCTTCTAAGCACCAAAAACAATAATTTCAAAGCGTATGACATATGGCTCAAATCACATTTATTTAAACATATATAAGTTCTGAATATAAAAACAATATAAGCCCAAAAGTTTCTTAATTAAACTAAATGCTTTATCAATTAAAAAACGAACTAAACATAGTCCAAATAATTAGCCCACTACTAGACAGAGCCCAAACTAGAATTACAATAATGTTGTTTGGAAAAAAATCCAAAACAGAGGCCCAAGTAACATCTTTAATTGTTGTAAATAACAAAATGAGAAAAATACATGAGCCTAGTCACCAGTCAGGGGCCGAAAACCCATTTTAGAGAGGCCCAACACAATGGCTCAATATGCGTTTCAGAAAAAAAAAGAGCATTTAATTTTTTTTAGATTTACCAAAAATGTAAAATCCATCTATTAATGTGTGTGTGTGTGTGTGTGTGTTTGTAAACAACTCTACCTACATAATTAATACAACTACATAGTCACAATTCTGTCATTTAAATTGCTGGCTAGGCAAAGAGATTAGGATGAATTTTTCATGTCATTAATATGCTAATTGATCATATTTTATCAAATGTAATTTTTAATATAATTTAAATGTTATAAGCCTTACTAAATCTGAATGAGAATTTTTTAAATGGAACCAATTGATAATATAAATTGTTAATTGATATGATATCAATAAATTAAATTATATACATTAGGGAAATTTATTGGGAGGTCCCAAATAATGAACTTATTTAATGAATGGTCCTAATTTTAAAAATATTTATCAAAAGGTCCCACTGACAACATGAGGTCCTATACATTGACAACATCATGCGCTGTATTGACAACACCTCAGGTTGTCAATGGGACCTTTTGATAAATATTTTCAAAATTAGGACAGTTCATTAAATAAATTCTTTATTTGGGACCTTCCAATAAATTTCTCTATATAATTATACATCCATCCTTTACAATCCGCACACAGCATATCTATCCTTTTATTGGACTAATTATATTCAAGTCATTATTGAATATTAAATATGGATACATCTTATAATAAGAATTCAAATCATGATGCACCACGTTGTGAAAATTAGTCCTTATGTTATACCTAACTTGATTGGTGCAATTCCCACTTTTTTCGTGGCAAAAATTTATAATTCCAATTTCCAACCTCAAAGTGAAAATCTCCTTTTTAAGGCAATGGCTTCAGATACACACACACAAATGCCATGGAACTATATAGAAATATCAATATATGTTGCAGATAATGATTCAAATAAAAAATGCAAAAATAGAGAGAGCAAAATTGGAGAAGAGATTCAGGAATGTCTTAAATTGGAGAAGAAATATAAATTAAAGCTATTATATAAATTAGAGATACATGATTCATACAGAATGTCTTAAATAAAAAAATGAAATTACATCATACTTTGATTAGAGATTTATACTGATCATGCGTTATCAAATTTAAGAGAGAATAGAAAAGAGAATAAAGGAAACGAGAAAGAATGGTTCTTTCTCACTATATGGAGTATGCTGTTTAAGTGATGTTTTATATTTATAGCTATAACTTTTCGTAATAAATCAATTCCATGAGTACAAAATATAATCTAAGAATATAAAATATAATGAATGATTATGGAAGATATGTACATCCCCAAAATATTCATAACCAATGGTTAAATTATACTCCAACGTTTACATCAAATTTCATTTTACTCCATTAAATTTATAAAATATATTTTTCGTTCATTAACATTAATACCGTTAATCTTACTAATGAAAAATTTAACTCAACAAATTTAAACGGTGACTATACAATTTTTTATAGAATAATTTTTATTTTCTAATCTTAAATTTTCTTTTATAATAAAGATACGAAGGTGACATATGAAAAAAAAAGGAAATGACAGAAAGTGGCTTTCATTCCTCGTCGTAGGCAACACCGACTTGATGTATGTCTGTGGGCAAATAGCTTGCCACGTTGCGACGCGTTTCAGCCAAAATATTTGAAAACCTCTGAAAAAGAAAGATGCCAAAACAAAAAATAAAACGATGACTGAAAAAAAAAAAGAAAAGGAAAAATGAATAATGTGAAACCAAATCTGAAAAAAGAAAAGAAAGAAAGAAATTGCTTTTCTTCGACCCCTTCAATACCTTCCTTCCACGTATACCTTCAAATCTATATATTCTTCCTCAAAGTTCCATGTCGCAGTCCCATCTTATCTCATTCTTTCTAGTTATCTGCTGTGATGTAATGAGACAGTACTTAGAGATGAATTATCATATAGTGAATGAATTGCAGTGTCAAAATGTCAATGGTTGGGTTTTTTTAATTATTTGTTAAGGTTAACGTCTGTGATATCTTTCACCTTCTAACCATGTGTCATGTAAAAGTGTATAAATTATTATATTTTTAAATACTTTGACCTGTACTGGGAGATTGGTTAAGCAAAGAAGTTAACCCTAGATTCATTGATCTTTTATTAAAATGCAATTTTAACAATAAAATTTTTATTAAGAGTTTGTTGGCTCAGTAATTTATATGATCCCGGCAAGGATGGAGAGACAGAAATTTTGACAATTCATAAGATAGTCACTGCGAGACAAGTTGTTTATCATTAACGATAGGTGTCAAGTGAAAGTGTAGTGATGTATGCGATTCAGAGAAGTTAATACTATTTCAAAATATGCTTATCATGTGGATTTGTTTACATCGACACTTGATAAATTAACTTTATAGAACACACAATGACATTTCTTCGTTATTGCAGAGGGTTTTGTCTACGTTGCTCCATTAGCAATCTAACGTCACAAGTATTTTGAGAGGACAAAAATGTGAAAAAAAAAGATGAGAAATAACGTCATTCATCTTAGCAAGTTTGTTATGGTGTGTCAGTTGAATTTACAATGTCGGTTTTTTTTGTGACACATGACACTGCAAATCTATACGACGTTAAAATTTAATCTAAGTCGCTCCATTTTTTCACAGTCTTTCATATCTCTTTCTTACAACTTCAATTATGTCCTATCTATCTTCTGTGATGTAATGAAACAATCTTTAGATAAAACATCATATAGTGAATAAAATGACTTGCCGAGATGTCAATGGTTAGATTTCTCATTATTTGTTAAGCTTAACATTTGAATTATATCCTTCACCCTTCTGACCATTTATCATACAAAGTGTATAGTATGGTATCCTTTGAAGCATAGGAGTTCACTCCAAGATTCATTTGAGATCTACGCTATGCTTGGATGACTAGAAAGTTGAGAGGAAGAAAAATAGGATGAGAGAAAATGAAATTAAGAAAAAATTGGAAATAAATATTATTACCTGTCATACTAAATGGATTACAGAAAACAGGGAAAAAAGAAAATAAAGAATAGTTGAATGACAAAAATATTCATAGTCTTATGTTAAATATATTAGAACTAAAATTGAATTAAATATTATAATGAAAATATTTTATTGACATTAATATAATTAAGCAATTTAAAATCAAATTATCTAATAAATGTTATGAAATTAAGGAAAAAGATGAAAAGAGAATGAGAGGGAGAGATAGAGAGAGTTGTTCTTATTCATCTAGCTAAGGCCATCTTGAGTTGGGTTATAGATGGCTCATCAATCCCAGTTATAATTATATCATCTACATACATAATCATAATATTAATCTTGTCATCATCATGTTTGACAAATAGGGTATGATCCGCCTGCCCTTGAGTATAACCAAACTTTTTGACTGCTTTAGCAAATATCAAACTATAGCCATGGAGATTGTTTTAGGCTGTATAGAGATTTGTTGAGTTTGCAAACTGAATTATACAGAGCTATTACTCCATCTAGAACCTCTATGTACACTTCCTCCTCCAAATCTCCATTCAGAAAAGCATTTTTCACATCCAACTGATGTAGATATCAATTGAGGTTGGTAGCTATATACATAAGGACTTTGATAGTATTGAACTTCACTGCTGGTGCAAAGATAACCAATTCCCTTTATTTAGGTATACCCTTTTGCAAGTAGCCTTGTTTTATATTTATTTATAATTCCATTATGATTAAACTTTGAAGTGAAGATCCTTCTATATCCTAACGGTTTCTTGGCCCTAGGAAGGGTGGTGATCTCACACATTTTGTTTTCCTTTAATGCTCTGAACTCTTCTTTCGATGGTCGTCTCCAGTTAGAATCAGTCATGGCTTGTTGAAATGTATCTGGTTCTTTAATCTGTGCATTATTCACCACAAAACTTTGCATTGTATGGATAAATTGCCATATGAGACAAATCTTTGGATGGGATGTTGAGTACAAGATCTTACCCCCTTTATGAGTATAATAAGCTAGCCCCATTCATCAAAATTTGATGTCAAGTTAGAGTCATGGTGTTTGCCTTGAAATGTTTGGGACTCTATTGTTGATTTCTTCCTCCATATCCTGTGGTGTCATCTCAATGGGATGTGATTGTCCAACTACCCCAATGTCAATTTCAACATTGGTTTCCACATTTTAGGGTGTGCTTGAAGTATTTAGGGTTTTAGGTTCAGGATGATTTGTCAGTATAGGAATATCTGGGATTTCAAGGTCAGTTAGGCTAGTTATGGTTACATGTAGGGTTGCTTGTGGTTGAGGTGGTTTAGCAGGTGTATTAGGTTTAAGTTCTTAAATTAGCCATTCCTTTACACCAATGTTCTCTCCCTGAATTGGTACTTTGAGATAATAGGCATCATCTTCATAAAATATTGTATTGCTAGAGACAATGATTTTTTAAGTGTTGGGACAATAGAACTTGTATCCCTTTTGGGTGGATAAATGACTTAAGTAGATACATTTGTCGTCCTTTGTATTTAGTTTACTCCATCTTGTTTATGCACAAAGTCCACATTGTTGATACCTTTTTTTGATGATAACAAAAACCCAAAATATGGCAGGATTTGGAATCCAGTTTTCATGAAGAAGAGTTTCGAAAATCGAGTCCTAGTTTTGATGAAGAAGAGTTTCGAAACTCGAGTTTTGTAACTGTTTTTCAAAACTGGATATTGAAATTGGAAGTTTTGAATAAAAGTTTTGTTACCAAGTTCAAAAACTCGAGTCCTAAATTTTCAAAACTTGGAGTTTCATAACGTGCAGTCAAAACTGGAAGTCAAAATGTGAGGTTTCAGCTTCAAGTTTTCTCATCACGTTATAGAACTCAAGTTCCAATTTCATAGAACTTGAGTTTCGCCGAACTAGAAATGAAAATTGGAAGTCAAGTTTTAGAAACCTCAAGTTCTAGAAATTCAGAACTCGAGTTCCACAAGTATTTCCCAAAACTCGATTTTCATACCTTGCAAAATTTTATCAGTTCAAAAACTTGATGTTCAAACTCGAGTCCTCACTGGAAGTTTTATAAAACTCATGTTCCTAAGATTCAAAACTTGAGTCTCAAGGACCTTTTCAACTGAACAGTTTTTCACACGTTTTAGAGCTCGAGTTCTCATTTCCTTAACTTGAAGTTTTACAACTAGACTTCAAAACTTGATATCAAAACCTGAAGTTTCAAATAAAAGTTTTTCAACTATACTTCAGAACTTTAACTGCAAACTCAAGTCTCAAATAAAAATTTCCTAAAACTCGAGTCATGTTTATTAGAACTGGAAGTTTTACAACTGAGCTATTAATTCCTATGTGACAGAACTCGAGTAATGGAATCTTACAAATTCAAGTTCCCTTTTCTTTGACACGGCTTCTGATACAGCTACGCATAGCATTTACCAGAGCTTTCCTTTTTCATGCAGGAACATTTTAAATGTTACCTGCTCTCATAAATGCACTTCAGCTCTTTCATTAAATAGCTCAGGTCGTCCCAAAAATAAATCCGAGCATTAATGCTTCTGACGCGACAGTTGAGCAAGCATTGAATGAAGCATTTATGACAAATGAATAAACAAAACTTTTGTGAGTAACGAATATGAGCTTCTCTCTAACAACTATTCAACTTCAAAGTAACGGCTAATGAATGTTGCCTTGACTATAAATGGAGAAGTCTTAAAGACAGAAAAATCACTATGAACGAACTGAAAACGCTATTATTCTTTGCATTTACGCATATATCATTTTGTTAATTAAAATTGTGTGAGCTTCAGTATTTGTCTATCTACTCTATTAAGAGAGTTTATCTTTTCAAAATTTGTTGTATTCTAGTAAGATATTCAAGGTTGGGACCTTGAATATGTTGGGTTGAGGTTGAGTCAAAAAACAGAGTACGAGAAACTCTGTTTTAGTGTGTGGTGTAAGGAGGAGTGAGCCTCCTGTTGTAAAGACCCAATGAGCCTTATTTGTTGTTGAATAGTGGATTGGAAATCTCAATGGTGCTCTGATAACTAAACGTAGGTCAGGTAGACCGAACTAGGATAAATCACCCGTTTTTATTCTTCACTCTACCTTAATCAGTGACATTGTTTTATTTCTGCGATTTCATTTTTTAATTTTTAAAAGTGACCAATTCACTCTCTGTTGGTCAAATCATACACTAACATTTTGGTATCAGAGCAGGTTTCTTGTGTAAAGAACTTAACATTTTCAAGAGAAAGATCCATGGCAGGATTTGCCGAACACGGAACATTAATTACCTAACCACCAGCTTTCAATAGCCAAAAATTCTCATTCTAGAAGATCAAATTTCAAAACTTCATTCTGGATACTAATTTTGATTTATGGGATTTTTTTGAAATAAGAAACATCGTGCTAATGAAGAAGGATAAGGACTAGTTAGCTCCTAAAACAAAGCATAGTTTGATAAAGAAGATAAGATGTTGTTGAATAGAAAAGCTATTTTGATGCTACAAGCAGCTTTAAATGAAGATGACTTCTTCAAATTCTGCACTCTGCTTTCTTTAAAACACATGTGGGAAGCATTGGAAATAGCTTACGAAGCCATATACGCAGTAAAAGAAAGCAGAGTAAACATGCTAACCATTGAATATGATTTACTCAAAATGAAGGATGAGGAGACGATAGCAGAATTCCAAATGCGTCACACACATCTCATCAACAAATTGGCTGCTCTTGGGAAAACATACGATCAACCCTACCAAGAAAGAAAGGTTCTCAACGTATTATCAAACAAATAGGAGGCGAAGGTAACATCAATTGAGGAATCCCGTGGAGAGTTGATGACGTCTGTGGCAGCATTGTTTGGCAGCCTTACTGAATACGAAAGTAAGCAAAAGTTTAAGAAAGAGTTGTCCAACATTGGAGAGAAGAAGAAAAAGGGGCTTGAACTCAAAACGGTGAAAGAAAAGGAAAGAGAGCTTGAAACAGAGGAAACATATATAGAATATGAAGAATTGCAATGTTTTTCTGTAAATTCAGACGAATGTACAGAAGAGAACAAAACTTCTAAAGACCACAAAAAGGAGGTTCTAGCAAGGTCGTTTGCTATGAGTGCAATAAACCTGGTCATGTTCATGTTTATTGCCCACATCTTGCCAACAAAGAAAAGGAGAAGGAGAAAAAGAAAGTCAAATCCTTCAAAAAGAAGAAGGTGTACGTGTTAGAAATTTGGGGAGACAGATCATCAGATGAAGAAAGAGAAGTAGAAGAAGAAGCTAACCTCTGTCTCGTAGATCAAGAAGACTCAGACACAAAGGAGGTAAATGATACTGAACTAAGCTATAATGAATTGTGAGTTGATTATAATGAAATGCATGTTGAATTGTTGAAATTTGCCAAGGAATTGTCTTTTCTTAGAAAGAAGGTTAAAGAACTTGAAAAACCAATTGAAAAACCATTTGTTGATACTATCACTACTCATATTTATTCTAAATGTGGAATTTTGAAGACTGAAAATGACAGATTAACAAAATCTCTTGAAAAACTCACAAAGGGCAGTGAGATGTTACACATGATTTTGAAAACCAAAGAGTTGCAAATGATAGAAGTGGCATAGGTTATGATCCCATAGACGATTTTCAAAAGGGAAAGAAAAAAAATTGCTATAAAGGTTATCTAAAGTTTTTTCAAAGATCTGATAAGGACAACTAGGTGATCTTTAATTCTCAAGAATGATTTATCATCAATAAGAAGGATCTTCCCATCAACAAGGAGAATTTAAGAATCCAACTCAGGGCACCAAGGGATGGTAACTACTACACTATTGATTTAGAAAATGCTTTTATAAACTCTTGTTCAATTAGTCAAGCTAATGAGAGCCGATTGTGACATAACCTTTTAGCACATGTTAACATGAATAAGCTTAACTGATTAATAAAAAATGAATTAGTTCAAAGGCTTCCAAAATTAAGTTTAGAAAATGATTTAGTTTGTGATACATGTCAAATGGGCAAACAAACCAAATCATCTTTTAAATCAAAGAAAGATATTTCAACAAAAAGGTCACTTGAACTACTTCATATGGATTTAATAGGACCAGTTAGAGTTAAGAGTTTAGAAGGAAAACTTCATACTCTAGTTATTGTTGATGATTTTTCAAGATTTACTTGGACTATATTTCTTGCCTCAAAGAGTGAAACCTTTGAATTATTCACCATACTTGCCAAAAAGGTCTAAATGAGAAGGGTATGTCTATTGTCTTTATTAGAACAGATCATGGAGGAGAGTTCGAGAATGGAGACTTTGCAGCCTACTGTGAGAATGAAGGGATCAACCATAACTTCTCAGCTCCAAGGACCCCGCAACAAAATGGAATAGTGGAGAGAAAGAATCGAGTGCTTACGTTGTTAACATGTTACATAGTAGATGCTCTTAGTACCGCATGTTACATATGCAACAGAGGCTACATCAGAGCATCATTAGGCAAGACACCATATGAGCTATTCAAAGGAAGGAAGTCAAACTTGTCTCATCTACATGTTTTCGGTTGCAAGTCCTTCATCCACAACAATGGCAAGGATAACCTCGGTAAATTCAATCCTAAATCTGATGAAGGTTTATTTCTAGACTATTCCAATATAAGTAAGGTATTTAGAGTTTTTAACAAACGTACTTGTGTAGTTGAAGAATCCATGCATGTAGTTTTGTTGAAACTGAACCTCAAACAAAACTTGATTTTGATGAAGCAATTATTTTTTCAAAAGATTTTAAAAATATGAATAAGGATAGTTCAACTAATGATCAACCAGTACATGATTTAGAAAAGGATTAATCAGATGAACATCCTTAATCCCCTCTACCAAAAGCTTGGAAGTACATCTGCAATTACCCATTAATCAAGTGATTGGTGAAGTGAATGAGGTGTATAAACAAGAAAAAGATTTTTAAACGAGGCTCAATTTTTTGATTTTATTTCAAAAATAGAGCCCAAGAATGTTGAGGAAGCTTTGTCTGACAATGATTGGATTATAGCTATGCAAGAAGAGCTAAACCAATTTGAAAGAAACCAAGTTTGGGACTTAGTACCCCGATCAAATGATCATCCAGTCATTGGTGCAAAATGGGTATTTAGGAACAAACTTGACGAATCAGGAATCATTGTCAGGAACAAAGTAAGGTTGGTAGCTAAAGGCTACAACCAAGATGAAAGGATTAATTATGAGGAGACATATGCTCCTGTTGCTAGGTTAGAGGCAATACAAATTTCTAAATGGTTTTATTATGGAGGAAGTTTATGTTGAACAACCTCCCAGTTTTGAAGATATTTCCAAATCAAATCACGTTTTTAAACTTAAAAAGGTACTTTACGGTTTAAAGCAAGCACCGAGAGCATAGAATGAAAGATTAAATAATTTCTTAATCAAGAAAGGTTTTGTTAGAGACAAAGTAGATACAACTTTGTTTATTAAGCATTCCAAATCTGATATGTTAGTAGTACAAATTTATGTCGATGATATTAGTTTTGATGCCACTAACAATGATCTTTACCAAGGGTTTGCTAAGACTATGCGGCGGAATTCAAGATGTCAATGATGGGATAACTTAACTTCTTCCTAGGACTTCAAATCAAGCAAAGGAAAATTGGCATCTTCATTAGCCAAACGAAGTATCTAAAGGAGCTATTGAAGAAGTTTAGTATCTAAATGGCATCTTCAGATACTCTTATGAGCTCTACTGCACTGCTTGATGCTGACATCAATGGCAAAGATTGTGATATCAAATGATATAGAGGAATGATTGGTTCATTACTCTATCTCATAGCAAGCAGGCCAAATATTCAATTCAGCATTGGGATGTATGAACGTTACCAAGCAGCACCAAAGGAATATATCTTGCTGGTACTATTGATCTAGGAATATGGTATCCCAAGGGAACTAATATGGAGCTAATTGCATACTCAGATTCTAACCAAGCAGGTTACAAGACTGATAGAAAGAGCACAAGTAGTCAATATCAATTCCATGGAGGTTCATTAGTATCCTGATTCAGCAAGAAGCAATCAACAGTATCATTATCCTCAACAGAAGCTGAATACATTGTTGCTGCAAGCTATTGTGCTCAAGTGCTGTGGATGAAACAACAATTGCAGGATTTGGGAATGAATTTAATAGAAATCCCCATCTTCTGTGACAATACTAACACCATCAATCTTGCCAAGAATCCTGTGTATCACTCTCGGACCAAACATATTGATATACGTCATCATTTTATCCGCTATTATATATAGAGGAAAGATGTTAAAGTCATGCTCATACCCACTCATCTTCAAATAGCTAATATCTTAACAAACCATTGGCAAGGGAACAGTTCATGAACATCAGAAGAGAATTGGGAATGATGAATCTCAATGAACTGTGAGTAAAATTTTGATTTATTATTGTTTTGATGATTAACCATACTAACTTAAGCATCGGAGAGTTTTCATAAAGTTTTGCAGGTCTTAGATTCATTTATGAAAAATCAATGAGGAAGAGACCCTGCTTGAAAAGAAAGTGATGGAAACATTGACAAAACTCAAGTCCAGGAAGAAAAAAACTTGAGTTCTATGCTTAAAGGATCAAAATCATAACAGAAAGTCAAAACTCGAGTTCCATCACATGGAGGGAGAACTAGAAATCAGAACTTCAAGTTTTGACTGCAAGTTCAGGTAAAACTACTCGAGTTCTGGTAAGTGTTGTTATGTCTGTTCATCTTCTAGTCACAAAACTCAAGTTCTAAGAAGCTCAAAACTCAAGTTCTTGAACTGAAGAATCATATGTATATCAAAACTCGAGTTTTGTCAAATGAACAACTCAAGTTCTATTACTGTGAAATTGTTTTTATCATCTCAACACTCGAGTTCTAAAATTTCAAAACTCGAGTTATGGTGAACTCAGATGATTTAACCCCTTTTCTACTAAAACTTGAACCCTAACCCTTGCTCTTTGATTTTGAGTTCTCCCACCCAAGTTTCAAAATCAATCATTATATCCTCTTAAAAATGTCACATCCCAGTCGAAAACTTTCCTAAATCATAACCCGTACATTCATTTCCAGTTATTTCTCATTTTCAATTATCAAATTAGTCTGTTCTATCTCGACGCTGTAAGTGTCGTGGCTTCTGCAAACTTCTACCATGGCTCACACCAAAGTACCTCAACCAAGCACTCCCAAGTCATCTAAAGAAACCACCACTGTACCTTCTCAAACCCAATCTTCATCTCAAAATCCACCCAAGCGAGTGCATATTGCATAGCCTTCAGATAAGGAAGTCAAGGTTCCATTGGTCAAGAAAACAAGGACAGGGCAACCAAAATCTATTTTGAGCAAGAAAGGCAAGGGCAAAGCACTCGCAGTTACATCTTCACAGACAGAGCCTACAGCCAATGAGCCAACCCAGAAAGAGCACTAAAACTCTGAAACAGAAAGTGTTTCCCCATCTCAATTGGCTTCATCCTCAAAACAGGTAAGGCGGAAACAGAAGCCCAGAGGAGGAAAATGAGTAAAAATGAGTAAGGGAGCAAAGCAAATACCTCAGCCTCCTCCTGAGTTTGACATTAAAGCGGTATTGCTTAATACTCCTAAGAATAAATTTAAGTCCAAAGATTTGTGTCTTGCTATATATGTGGATTTAGATGAATTAGACAGAATATTGGGTTTGGATGTCAAGTCATATCTGATTCACTATGCAAACTTGATAAGTTTGAAAACTGATTATTCCCGTGATATGGTTCAAATCTTTTACAGCAACATAGAAGAAAAGAATGTCTTTAGGAAGGATGGACAAGTGCATGAGTTTGGATTACAAACTATCATGAGAGGGGACAAAATTCATATCACTGCTGACCTACTGAATGTTTATTTGGGCACTAATGAATTTGATAAAACTTTAAAGGAATTCACTAATGCTGAGGTGCAAGAATTGCTAAGGCCTGGTGAAAACCTCAGTGATGAATTGAAGTTTAAACCCTCATCTATGCTTATGCTACAGAGGACTGTACATTATGTTTATTCAAGATGCTTGATCAACAAAGGCAAAAATTATACTCACCTCTCCTCTTTTGATTATCAATTTTTAGCATCCATTATGTCTAAGGAAAAGAGGAACAATGGGCAGTTGGTTTTTAACGAGATGAGAAAGCTTGTGACATCAGAATCCAAAAAGATGCCTTTGCCTTATCCCTGCCCTGTCTCTCGAATTATGGAGCTACATGACATTTGGTATCTCATGGATAATCAAGTGCCAATGTCACCAATCAAGCTTGGTAAAAGTCACTTCCATAGAATGAACATAAACATTGTCTCTCCTAAGCCAGTTGCAGCTCCTTCCAAGAAGAGAAAGGTTACCTCTGCCACTTCTGAGGTCAAGATGAAGCTCAGTCCTCTGCCCCAGAGCACACCCATTTAGCCCCATCATTTGCTTAGGCTGCTATTCAGGCATATATGGAGGCAGAATTCAAGAGATTGGGAGTAGCATTCACTACTGAGCTACACAACACTACTCAAGGAGTAATGTAGCCATTCATGAAAACTGAGTTTAGGAACTGGGAGAGGCATTCATAGTTGATTTTTAGGGCACTGGCCAAGGGATTATGACTGCTTTGTTAAAGAAGATTATGGAATACTTCTCAAGCAAGGATCTTATGGATAACATGGCTGCGTTGAAGAATTTTGTTGCATCATTAGAGCAGAACATAAGTTCTCTGGCTAGCTCTGTGGCTTCTCTGGATTCCAAGATTTCCTCATTGAAGATTTTATCAGAGGGAATTCTTAGTCATCTCCTCTTGTTCACACTGTTGCTGGGTCTGAGCCTTCATATTCAGAGAGGTTAATGGCCATGATTGATTTTGCTACCTCTGCTCAACCTTTGGATCCTATTCCTGCTCCTCCAAAGATCTCTCCTCCTCCTACTGAACCATCTGTTCCACAGCCCTCTAAGACACCTGACCTAACATTATCCTCTTCTCCTCACCCTCTTTAACTGATGATAAAAGAGGGAGAAAAATTCTGAGTTATGGATCTTTATGTTTTAATGTCATATGCTTTATGTTTTAGGTATCTGTGTGTATTTGTGTCAATTCTGGATGTTGACTAACAGTTTATACTTTATAATTATATGGAATTCTAGTTTATGACTTTTATGTTTCTACTATATACTATATGTTGGTTTCTGGTTTATCAGCATGCATGTTTGATTTCTGATTTATGATTTAAATTTTTATGCTCTTGATTTAATACCAGAATTCCTTGGTTTTATCATCATAAAAAAGAGGGAGACACACATCCAAACACTTTCTGGGGTAAAGTGGATAGAAGATGACAGTTTGGAATGTTTCAGGAAAATATTGAGTAGAAGTGCTAAAGTTAATAATTTTGGATGGTGTTCTATTGATAAGGTAAGCTACAGATAAGACTGTACCCCCCAAAACACACTTGGAACATTTCATTCAATCATAAATGGCTCTAGGTTACTTCCAATATGCACCTATTTTTTTGCTCAACAACTCTATTATGTTGAGGTGTGTAAGCATATAAAGTTTGATGATGAATTCCTTACTAATCAAGGAATTCCCCAAATGGTTGACTCAAATATTCTTTGGTATTGTCACTCATGAGCACTTTGATGGAAGTGTGAAATTGGGTCTTGACAAAGAAATGAAATTTTTGGAATATTTGCAATACTTTAGATTTTTCTTTCATTAGACAAACCCATGTAAGATGATTATGGTCATCAATAAATGTTACAAATCACTTTGTTTGGCTTAAGGTTTTAATTTTTGCAAGGTCCCTTATATCACTATGAATTAATGTAAAGGGTGCTGTAGGTTTGTAATCTGGCTTAGGATAGGAAAAACGGATTTACTTTACCAATTGACATGTTTCACTTGAAAAAAGTATAAAGTCTTTATTGAATAAATGTAAAAACACATGCTTCATATAATTAAAAATGGGGTGGCCTAACCTAGTATGCTACAAGCGTTCACCTATATTACAAGACTTGAAGATAACCAATGACTTCCTTGCTCCTTTATTATTGGTGGTTGAATCTATAAAATAATAGAGTCTATCCCATTCCTACCAATCCCATTCTTCCTTCCTGATGTTAAATCCTGAAATACACAACACTAAGAGTCAAAGACCACCCAATAATCATGATTGGTAGTAAGCTTGCTCACATAAATTAGATTGCATGTGAGGCCAGACATAAATAATACATTTTGAATTTAAAGATGTTCAGATAACATTATAATCACAATTCCTTTAACCTTTGTATATAATCTATTAGCCACTTTAACCTTGAGGTTCTCATGGCAATATTTAATACCTTTGAATAAAGATTTGTTGCTAATCATATGATCTGTGGCTCCAAAATCTACAATCCAAGTGTCCTCACTAGTCACCATTGAATTAAGGGCTATAATGGAGTTACCTGATTATGCCAAGCTCAAATTCTTCTTTGTTCAGACCATTTCCCTCTTCTTCTTTCTCTTTAGATAAGGTATGATGGCTTTTTCCATCTTGTCAAGCCTTTTGCTTTGGAAGGTCTCCCATTTAATTTTCAACATTCATCTCTAGTATGCACATCTTGTTCCAATGATTGCACCATTTGCTGCCCTTCCTTCCATTATTTTCCCGTGTTGGAGGGCCTCTTGCTGCTAGTGTTGAACCTTCCCCAAGAGGCTAACTACCTTGAGTAAGTTGTCTTTGGCTCTCCTCAAATTTTACAATATTAAAGACATCAAACAAACCCCATGATACTCCCTCTTACCTCCTCAAAGGTACCAATAAGACCCAGCAGAAAATCAATGGTTTCGTCCTTCTCCACCAATTGCATCATCAACATGCTTCCATGGGTGAACTTCAAAGAGATCTAGTTGCTTCCATATGCCCATCAACGTACTGTAATATTAAGTCACTGTTAAGCTTCCTTGTTTCAAATCTCTATGCTGCTTCCTTAGTTGGATTAGTGCTGCAGTGTCATCAAAGGTGGAATACGTGTGTTTTGTTGCATTTCATATTTCTTTGGCTATCTTAGCAAGCAGATAACCTTCACTAATTTCAAATGTCATAGAATTACATAGTCAAGTCATTACCTGATTATTTTCAACAAACTATGTGTCAAAGTTTAGATCAATTGGAATAGAATGGGGTGCCTCTCCATCGATATATTTTTCCTTTCTTCTTACTCGTAAATACATCAACACACAATGTGACCACTGCAAATAGTTACTGCCATTGGGTTTGTGGTTTTAACCATTGTCTGGTTTTCTCCAGCAGATGAAACTTCTGGTGCCATTTTAGATTTGGTTGAAGATGAGGTAGAACGGTGTGTTGAGTTTCTAAACTTATACCACTTACTAAGGCCAAATGTGTAAATCCCATATTGATTGGTTGCCTTGGAACAAATCCAAAAATAAGAGGAAAATCAACTGGGTTCATCTTTGCTACAGGGGTACAATATATATATGCTAAAAACTCAATCGGGGAGCATAATTAGCAGCTTCAATCATCATTAATGATGATTTATTCTCTTGTGATCCTAGGTTAATCATTTATAGAATATTTTTATTATATTGAATCCTGAAGACTAATCACTTATAAAGAATTATGTTATTGAAAAATAATAGTCCTTAAGACTAATTACATAATTTATTTTTCCTATGAGAACATATGTTGAATGCCTAAAGGCAACAATGTTTAGTGATGCATATTAAAATTATATTTTTATATGGTTATAAAAATTATGAGAATTGTTGCAATATGACTATAAGCTATATAAATAAATATATGTCAATTTATTAAAATAAATGTCAAAATTAGATATAAATCCTAAATATTACTTGATATTGTGTGTGTGTGTATATATCAAAAGTAATTATGATGCTTAAGGCAACAAGTTGTAGAGAAAATGCATTAAGTTATTGCAAAGCCAAAAGGAATCGTCATAAGCCTTTATGTAAATTATTGTAAGTATTTGGTATCATGATATGCAAGGGCGGACCTGCATATAATTTAGCAGGTGCAGCTGCACCCCCTGACTTCCAGAAAATTAGGTATATATTAGTATTATGTGATTTATTTTGCACCTACTCATTTGCTAATTCTAAACCCACTAAATTTTTACTTAAATTCTTCTCAAAAGATATTAAGAATAAGTCTCATTTATCTTCTCAAAAAATAGTTTGCACCCCCTGAACAGGGTCCTGAGTCCGCCACTGATGATATTTTTGTTCTCTCATCTCCTCATGTTTTCTTCATTTCACTTTAGCCCTTAAATATCATAAATAATTGTAATGTGATCTTTATGTGGTTTGTTTTTAATTTTTATGTATATCTTCATATTTCTATTGAATTTATGATATATAATTAATATAAAAAATCTTGAATAACTATACTGTATGGCAATTCCTAAAGAACAATATGTAACAGTGAAAAAAGATGTAGTTCTTGATGAATGAACAATACTTATATAGTTCTTGAAGCATTGAGATTTTAATTCAAATTGAAATATGTTATAATAAACTAGAAATTTACCGATACAAACTAAAAATTAGGTAACACAAACTAGCGGTTTGGCCATGTAAACTAGAAGTTTACTGATGAATTTAAAATTTGGCATGATCAATTAGATTATCCTAGTTCAATTATGATACGAAAAATAATTCAAATTTCATGTAGTCATACCACGAAGTGTAAATAAATACCACAATCCCATGATTTCTCATGTGCTTCATTTTCCAAAGGAAAAATTAGTATTAGGTCCCTATAAAGTAAAATAGAAAGTGACTCTCTCATATTTCTAGAATTGATTCGAGGAGAACTTTGCAGGCCAATACACTTACCATGTAGATCATTAAGGTAATATATGGTTCCAATTGAGGCATCGGCTAAATGGTTACATATTTGCAAGGTACAGGAAACCGGACCGGTGATTGAACCGGATAAGGCAGTGGGTTAAGGGCCCGTGGGTCAGACCTGAGTCAAACTAGTGAGGAATAAAAAACATTAAAAAATAAATATCATCACATATTGATAAAATGACATCATGAAAACATTTTAGAGAAGGGCAAAAGTAACAACTCCTTTTAATATTTAAGAAAATAAAATTTTTTACATTTAAAAGTTTGTTTAAAATGGCCTCACGGGTGATTGTGGTTATTTGTGTGGTTGTGACTTGTGAGTGGAAACTATGATGGGACTAGAAAATTGAAAAATAAAACAAAGTTGCCGAATAAACTCTATTTTTACGAGTTACACGTGTACCTTTCATCATGTGCACTCATGTAATAATGACCATCTGTCCATGCCAAATGTACTTGAACAAGTGGTGTTTATTTGAATAAAGAAAGAGAAATATAAAAAGCAAAGGGAGAGGGAAGTTGCTGAGTAGTCACATCGCATTAATTCATTACACTAAACCCTGCCACAATTGCCACATCTATTCTGGGTTGCTGTACTGCACTTGATCCAAAGTAATGCAAAGTCACTTCAAAAGTTTATTACGCCATCAGTCTCCTTAACACGTAGGACTACCTGAAACATCCATTCGCTTGCCTCCTATCCCCCTTCACGAGATCTATTTCCTCCATCTGTCTCTCTTCCTTCCTCCATTGTCCATCATTGGTTTTCTTCCTATACGCAGGTAACGACGGCGACAATGGATCTGAGAAGAGTGGGGAATCTCTTGCAGTCCTGCATTTTAAGAGAGAATTTTTGAGGACTAAAATGCAATCACATGGGAAGAAAGAAGTCTTGCCATCAATCAAACTGGCATCGAAAGCTTCAGGCGAAGTTCATGGCGCCATCAGTCGACACCGTATCTTCCAGGCACCACCGGATCCTTTGACACCGTCCTCCACCTTTTTCCTTTTTTTAAAACGTAACTCGGTCAACCCCCAACTCGGACGAGTCGACCGAGTTCCTACCAGGTTACAACGAGTTGGTCCGAGTTGGACCGAGTCGACGTAACCCGGGGTTCAACCCCAACTTGAACTGGATTGCTGGCCGAGTTGCCGGTTTTCGGCTTGACTCGGCCGATCTGATCCGAGTTCCTTTACACTGCATATTTGCTTATTATCTTTTCAAACCAGGTGTTTGTGATATTACTTGCTCAAATGATAGGTTAAGAGCACATTATCTTGATTATCTTATCAAGAAAATACGTCTTGATATTCGCAAGTCTTTAATAAATATTATATCCCTTGAAATTGATGTTAAACATCCTGTAGCTTTTGTTCATACACAAAATGGATTTGTAAAATTATTGATTAAACAGTTGCAATTGATTGCAAGACATTTACTTATGATCCCAATTTCTTCTTGGGATCATATCATTTTGCATACAACAATGTTAATTCATGTTAGGCTAACAAATTATCTAAAAGTTTCTCCCTTGCAAATGACTTTTTGATCAAGAACCTAATATTTTCCCATTTAAGAACTTTTGGGTGTGCTATATATGTACATGTAGCACCACCACAATGCAGAAAAATGGATCCTCCAATAAGGATGGGAATATATATTGGGTGTGAATCTTCTTTGATTATAAAATATCTAGAACCATCTATAAGATATTTACTTACATCACAATTTGTCGATTGTCATTTTAATGAATCACTTTTCCTAACATTGGAGGAATCTAATAACTGGGAAAAGAGATTCGCTAGAATGAATTATCACTGACTCATTTTGATCCTTGTACAAAAACAATTTGATCCTCAAGTTTCATTCTATTTATTTGTCTCTATACCGACTTTTCCCTTCGAGAAATCAAAACAAAAATGATGCCAAACGTGAAAGACTAAAAGTTGTATCAACCTAATTTTATATCTCTTGACAGTGCATGATATATTTCAAGTGAGTTGTGGCATGATATCACATTGGTGCATGTTCGGAAATCCCTAGAGAATGGGGGATGGTTGTTGCTCTCAAGATCAAGTAGAGTTTTCATAGCATTGTGATTTTCCACAAAATCGATGTTACCATTTAGATTCTTTTTGGAAATTATTTTGGGGAAAATAGCAAGAAAGAGTTATTTTAAAGGAAGAGCAAGAAAATGAAAAATTAAGGCAGAAAGAAAAAGAAAATTAAGGCCAAAATAAAGTATAGCAGTTATTGATTTCAAGTAGCTATGATCTAAATGCATTAGCAAAATGCTCACAATGTTATGCGTTTAGTACCATTCAAAAAGCAATAAAGATCATTGGAAGAATCTACCCAAGATATCACCAACGGCTTGGATCTATTGGTACGGAGTTATTCTAACTTAACTAATAATTTCATATTCAAACCCTATATATGTAGTTGTGATAATCACTCAGAGTTAGCGAGGTGCCTCATATTATAGGTCAACACTTCTGCGAATCAAACTAGTTAATTGCTCCAATATCTGATATTAGAATCCATAAAAGGCATTTATAAAACAAGAGCCTGAAAGGATGGATGCTTCACGGATCAAGAGAGAAAAGGATAAGAAAAATTAATCCAAGATACCAAAGGTAGCAAGGATGTATATACAGTTAATCGATTCCATTGCTTCTATTGCTAAATAGAGTTTTATTAAATACAATACGACATCTCTATGCTTTCATAATTTTGGAGTAACAAAAGTTGTGATATCACAATAATGAGGCCCATTTTCTTTGAAATAGAACTCTATAGCGTCCAAACTCAAAGCTTGCAGCTTCGTTTGCCAAAAAAACAAAAAAAACTTGTCAATGAGCCCATAGGAAAGTTATATACATTTTGGATGAGGTTATTTGATGAGTTCTGTGTCGAGCCAAAATTTGATTATTGTTCACTTAAAAGTTCCCACTACTTGTTTTTAGTTCAAATAATATAATTATTTTGAGTGTTTGTTGGTAATTTAAAGTGAATGGTGTTATAATATACTGGGTTTAAAAAACCTTTCTACTTTCAGTCTATCTCACTTAGCAAGGAAAGCATGAAGTGTTCTTCCTCACTTCTCTGGATAAATGCTCTATTGGGTTAGAATTCAAAGAAATTAAATAAATTTCCATATTCTGACTCACCTGTAAATACAGGGATGGTCTGCATCATGGGCATGCTGGTTCAACTCATTAGAGGGCTGTGGTCATTTATCTTCTCATCCATACATGTTGATCCAAAGATAATGGGCAAAGCACTCATATTTGGAAGAACCCTTAAATACCTTCTTTAACACATTATATACTTTTCCAACTGAGATTGAATCTAACAAATATGACAAGTCTTTTATAATGGGACAACCTAAGATTTGAATCTCAACTGAAAAAAATGTTAATATTTAATTTCTGATAGTTTTTTGAGTATAATTACTTCCAATAAAAGGATACATGTGCTTGGTTTAAAAAGGAGGGAACACACACGTTATACTTCCTTTTGTTCTAAATGTAAGAGTTAATTAACTATGAGGTTTACTTTTTATTTTAAATGTAAGACCTTAATTAAATTGATCATCTAAATTTATATTTTTTTTCAAAAATATACCTATTAATTGCACATCTTAGAGGGTTGCCAAAAAGGAATAGTTCCCAAGAAAATGATGAAATATGGTAAACCAACACACTTTTTTTTTTTTTTATCAAAAACTAACTTGAACTAATTTTTTCAATCTCCTAAAAATTAATTATCTAACTTCTCTAAGTTAAGGACATAAAAAGGAGGCAGGTTATTATCCTTTCCTCGATTCTCTTACAAGTATATATATGGTTGGTCCCATTTTTGTAATAGCTAGCACATGGGATCTATCTTTGATTAATAATTAGATCCATATAGATGATAAGAATTATGCAATTCCTTTTTTTCGGTGAACTAAAAATTAGGTAATTATACAAATCCATTTCTCGAGCTCATTATCCAGAAGCCTCAAAATAAAGCTATTTTAAGGATGGATAAATGCTATATATTCATGGGGGAACATCAAATGGTTGTCTCATGCCTAAAAAAAATAGTGACTTGTTCCTGCATGCCTTTCACTATCCACCATTAAAGTATCCGTTTGAATTAACAATAAAAACTACTTTTTAACATGATTTACGGTGTACAAGATAAGTATGTAAATAAAATCTGTATCAATTTATATAAACGTGATTTCCAAACAGAAATACAAACACTGCCAAAAGTTATGGAGTTACATTTGAAAGCTAAAAGTCCCACCAAATTGATGGGCAATGTAACACTAAATTATGTGAAAAGCATGCAAACTCAATTTGTTTTGGATACACTATCTATACTTAGTCGCTTGTTTTGGAAAATACTACTTGACAGAAGTCCCCTTGATACATACGCACCTACGTAATTAATAATGTTTGGGGGAAAAATAAATTTAGAATTGAAGCAAATATACCTACTAACTTTTATATTTAGGATCAAATAAGGTATTAGGAATTATTGAGTCAAATTTGAATATTGTTGAGTGCATTAGAAGTTGTTCTATTTTGGTGACTTTTTCCATCGAAAATAACTCTCTGATGTAGCAAAATTGAGGGCAGGCTCTATGTTAGTTATTTTTCAATGTCATATTTAATTTGGGGAAACGTGAAAGTGATAAAATTGCAATATATGTTGGTATCTTTCAAAAGCCATGTGTGCATGTTCTTCATGGTTTTTAAATCCCGTCCATTCATTTTTTATTACGATTTTTTAATTATTTTGGATTAACGAAAATAAAAAATGAATAGCAATTTTTTTTCCTTTTTTGACCCCAACTCTTAACCCGTTAATTATCACCCCAACTATAGCTGATGCACATAATTTCTTCATTTTTATTACGTTATCCGGTGACAATAAAAACTATTTTTCCCCTTTTGTAATCTTTTGCTTTCAAAATAAAAAAAATAAAGGCCGATAATTATATAAAGCTAAGCCAAATTATACTGATGTGCACCTTAGGATCCCCTACCTAAACAAGTGTCAGAGAATTTTAAACATGACGTACCATTTTATATTCACAACACGTTCATTGTTTTATCATTATATATATAATAGATCAAATATAATTAGATAATGAATAAATAAAAGTTCGATTAAAATTATTCTAAAGTCATGTAAGAATAAAAAATGTTGTGTGACATCAAACATATAGGCCTTGTTGGTTTCTTATTGTTTTGGAAAATGTTTTTTTTATTTTTAAGAATAAATAAATTGTTTGGTAATTAATTTTTAATTAAGTGTTTAAAAAAATAAAGAACGATCAAGACAAATTTTACATTTTTAATTTGTTTGACGACACACTTTCTCATATGCAATTATCTTCTGTAAATGTGCAATAAGCTTTCATAATATGCGATCAAATGTCATCTTATGCAATAAGAACTCTTGTATGCAAATTAACTTCCCTCTTTTTTCATCCATTAAATTTAAGGGTATTTTGATCTTTCTACAACTAATTTGTTTACATTAAGTATTGCACACATTTTCATGATGTCAGGCACATGCTTCAAATTCATTTTCAAATGCGGATTTATACTTAATTTTTTTATAAGAATTAATTACATATTCGAATTTTTTTTTTGGGTTTAAAGAAAAAGATACTAGAAAAATCTATATAGAGGGAAACAAATAAAATCAGCGCTAGAAAATTTCAATATTTTTTTGAGATAGTTTGGAATATGATGTTATTTCATTAAAATCCACTTATAGTGTGTAGAATTAATTTTTATTGGTTTGGAAGCCCGTTTGAAAATAATTTTTACAGAGTTCGAAGCAAAAACTGAGTTTTGGATAATAGATTTTGGTAAAATAGCTTTTACGAATTTCAAGACAAAATCTAGATTTTGAAATGTAATTGTATTTAGAAAGTTATTAACTTTTATGGTGTTTGAAGTAAAAAGTAAGTAGAAAAAAGGAAAGAGAAAGAAAGAAAAAAGAGGGAAAAAAATTCGTTATGAAAGATGGTGTAATTTGATAAGAAAATAACTTTTCGCAACTTAGATTTCAAAAAATGATAGCACTTAGATAAAACCTATTCTTTAGAGTAAAACATAATTTTTCAATCGGGAGTATGGGCGTAAAGTTTTTATTTGATTATTATGTGATTGGTTTGACTGCTTCTTTAACTCGTTGGATCATGAAAATATTACATGCTATACGTCTAATTTATGTCTATGAACTCTATACAATTCATAGATATTTTTCTCCAGAGATAAGAATTGATTTGGTTACTGAAAACAATTCCAACTAGGTTTTTTTTATGATTTTCAACTTAGTTACTTTGTCTTTTCAATTTACTTTGTCTTTTCAATTTTGGCTTCCTTTGTTTTTTAAAAAAATTGAAAAATGAATATTAAAATTTTTTAAAATGATTTTATCCAAAAACTTTCAGAAATAGTAGCTTGTATCCTTTATTTGCCAACATAATTTTTGAGGCATCCAGTTTGACTATATAATTTGAAAAATTCTACAACTAGTTTTTCATGTGAATAAAGGCATTTTTATATAATTTAACTTCCTTTCATGACAAATAATGACCAAGTTTTTTTACTGGGGGAAAAAGAAAAACTTTAATGTGTAAATATCAATTCAGTATTTCGAAATAGTTTAATTTAATTATATGGAGTCTTTAAAAATTAATCTGTGATTAAATTTTGCAGAAAAATTAACAAATTTTCTTAATTTAAAATTTGAAACACAATGACAATAACAACTAATGTAGTTATTAATAATTTCACACAAATTTCATGCTATATAGCGATTACTATAATAGTTTAACAAGAAAAAACTTATCAAATGGCAATAAAAACTAATGCATTGATAACTAATTTCACTGAAGGCATAAGATTAAGCCATTAGAAAATTTAATTTCAGAATAGCCTCTAAGAATTTCATAGGAACTAAGCCCATTCAATTGTTCAAAACACCATCTTAAGATTTCCAAACTAGAAATTAACCCAATTTGAATAATGCTTATGAAATTTTTGTATTTTGGTGGTGATTTGTATACACTTTTTTCTTTCTATTTCTAAATTAGAAGACAAAAAGACCCACAAACTTTTACAAAAGTGCATTCAGTTATATATACTTTTAGAAATGTATAATGCCCATTAAATTAATTTAAAAAGGGTGAAAAAAATAAAACAGTTAAATATAACATTAGTATGGCTCACTTTATTGTTGCATATGCATATTTAATAGTGCTATACTATAAACTGTCATAACATTTTTACCTTTATTGTAAATATTTATGAGGTTATGAATTTAAAATTCACTACCGATGTGAGGATATTGTTGGTTAATGATATGTAAGTACCTCTGTAAACGCTCTATGAGCTGGAGGCAAAAGTGATTATGGGGGTTGGGCCCAATTCGGCAGGTTCGGATTGGCTAAATACCAGCTCGCTAGGAGGGGTAGACTATCCTAGCTCACCCTGCCCAACCTGCGAGTTATGGCAGATAGCCTAAGGGCTAGCGAGCCAGTCCACCTAAACCTTTTTTCTTTAAAATATATCTTTTATATTTTTTTACCTTTTTTAATGTCAATATTTTTTATAAAGAAAAAAGTATTATTAAATTCTATTTTTAGGATAAACAATATATTATACATTCAAAAATAATATAAAATATTGTATTTTTTCATATCAACTTTCTACAGTACCATATTTAAAATTATAACAAAACATTAATACTTACATTTTTTTGACAAACTTGAAAAAAGTCATTATTAAAAATTTATTGGTGGGAAGATAATCATGTTACTATACAATCTTATAAGAAAAACTAAGCAAAAAAGGGGAAATGAAGTTTTTTTTAAAAAAAAATTTTTTGGGTGGTTGGCTGTTAAAAGCAGGCTCGAACTGCAGAAATACAGCTTGTTGGAGGCAGGCTGAAACGCCTAACTCGTCAACCCATGCGAGTTTGCATTACCACCCACAACTGGAGGTGTGCCTTAACTCTTGTGGGCCTTGAGGCCCAATTCACATAAACAAATTTTCTGTCAAAAAATTCATGAGCATTTTTACATTTCACATCTCTGAAAAGTATAGGAGGCTCCATTTACCTTGTTTTTATTTATTTGGTGTCAAGAGGGTCATGTATTTTCTATTTTGTGTTATTTTCCGGAGAGAGAAAATGATGAGACAAGAATGGCGTGGCAGTGGGACAGGAGAGAGAGCAGAGGCACATGGAGAGGCAGGGAGAGGAGATTGAGGAGACAGAATCTTTTCTAGTGAGAGAAAGAGAAAGCGTTAGGTATGGTAGTTAGAAAGTCCAGAGTCACGCTCGTCTCTCCATGGGGACCACTTCTTGTATTCTAACTAACACCCCAAGAACTTTCCTTCTTGCTTCCTTAATTCAACAATGGAAATTTGTTTTTTTATTTATACCATCAAAAAGCTTTCTCTCACATGACCCATCATGTAAAAAGTGTATATATAAATATCTTTTATATTAATTAATATTGTACTCGTTTGGAAAGAAGTACTTTTACACAAGTTAAGATAATTATGTAAAGAAAATTATTTCAATTTCTAAAAAACATTGTTAAATGTGCGTTTGGAAAATCCAAATGCTATACTAAATGAGTCCATTGATTAGATGAACTCACCGTTTTAATGGAATGAATGGTATTAGTGATAACTCGTGCAAAGTAATAATTTATATATTTTTTATAGAATAACATCATATTTAATTAATTTTTCAACCTTTCTCTCTCTATTTGAATTGTCTTTTTTAATAAGCACAAGTGTTATTTCTATAGAGATAGCCCTATATAAGGTACTTTCGTATATTAAGTGTGAATATATTTTTTAATAGAGATTCAAAATTTTAGTTTGCCAGAATGTGAGAGATCAATCCCTTCCACTAAATTTAACTGTGATTGTTCAAAATTATACTTTCAGGGAAATATATATTGTTCATCTTCTAATTTTATTTATTTTTATTTTAATTAGTTTCGATGCATTGAAAAAATTTTAAAAAGTAAAAAGCCATTTGATTTCTCAATTTAAATTCTAGTCCAAACTAAGAAATTGGTTTTCTAGTCCAGACTAGGAGGTTATGGGTGCATTCATATCATTGACGAACTCAGATCATGGTTCTGGGATGCAAACTATTTTTATGAGATAAGTGGAACTTATTATTAATATGTTTTAAGAAAAATTTAAATAAAAATTTAGTGCGTTCAAAATTAATAAATAAGTGTATATAAAATAAATCATATAGTATTAATATATACATAAATTTTTAAAAATGAAGCGATGCGGCTGTATCCCCTCGTTACAAAGTTGGTCCGCCAGTGATTCAGATAACAAATTAACCGTTCAATTTGGCCTTTCAAATCTCTCTTGGAATATGTAAACTAAACACATTTGAATCATCGGATCCCATAAAAGATTTGTATGACCAAATTAAATATCAAGATATTATTATTGTAACTTTTTGAAGAGACAAAGCATGAGGTTGGACTTAGAGCATAGTCTAGGGGGGTTTGGGAAAAGATAAACTAAAATGACGAAATTAGTGTTGTCTTTTTCTTCATTTTCCAGAAAACGTTTGACGTACTTTTCAAATCAGATAACATAATCTGTTGTATTCTTTGAATCTTATCCATTTGGTCGCTAGTCAACTTTGTTATTAAATTAATTAATACTTCTAGATATTTTCAAATTAAGCACAAGAAAAAATAATGATCATAATAATTGTGTTATTGTGAGAGTAATCAACTTTGCAAGACGGATATTTCTCTGTCTCTTTCTCATTTTTTTTTTCTCTTTTCATATTAGTAAAGTCATTTTGGTTTTCTCTTCTCTGTCTTCGTTTGAATAGTCCCATATCTTGAATGTGTCAAATCAAATGAAGAAACCCAGTATCCCCTACAATATTTAATCTTGTGGATTGAAAAGAAAACCCTATTTCCCTAACCCCAGATATTTTAAAAGCCAAATACGATGTGATGTAAATAAAAATAGTTAGTGAAATTATTTTTTTAGTGAAAATTACCAAAAGATCCCAAGCAATAAAATTAACAATAAAATGGTTTTAAAGGTTTATAAAATTATCATAAGGTCCCAGGAGTAACTGCTTATCTTGTCATTAACAACCTTACTAGCCTTTATTAACAATCTCAGCAGCTACTCCTTGGTGGTAATTTTGTGAATTTTTGAGACCATTTTATGGATAATTCTGTTGCTCGGTACCTCTGAATAATTTTCCCTTGTTTATATTCATTTTGTCAGATTCTTTAGTCAAATGAAAAATATGATACAAGGAAAAATGTAAATGAAAATTTTAACATAATATATATAAAAAAATTTGATGTAAATATGATCCATTTCAATTTTCATATACTTTTTTAACTGTTTGCCCTTCTTTGTTCGGCCCAAAACCAGTCTAGTTTTCTAAAAAAAAAATCTTTTAGATTTCTCAATTAGTGCCGAGTTGTCTAAGATATAGAAGATTATGATGATAAGGATTAATACTTATAATTAAGAAAACTGTAAGCACTCAATAAATATGAATGGTTAATACCATTTTATCCTTAAAAGTTGCAGTCATTTTTATTTTAGTCCTTACTTACAAACCAAGAGTTAGGGCCATTCAAAGGAAAAATGATTCAGATTTTTATTAAATTATAAGTGCAATTGTTTCAAACAGAATGAAACTTCAATTCATGTCTTGAAATTCAATGAATCAAGACTAAAATGATGGTAAATTTAAAAATTAAATATTATATTAATTAATCCAAAAGTGAAAAAGAAATGCAAGAGTTTGAGCTTAATTAAAGATAAAGTAAAATTGCAACTGACCAATTAATTCTCACTAATTTTTTTCAAAAATTAATTATTTTTTTCATTTTTCTTCCCTCCATGTCCATGGTTACTTAATTTCCAAATCAAGAACTTGGAATGATATAAAGTTGGTTCAAACTGACGAAAATTTACAAAAGGACATGGCCTCCCACATGAGCCTGACATACTGACATATAGAGAGAGAGAGAGAGAGGCTATCATGTGAAGAGTGGCTAGGGATATGAGAGAGGGAGGGAGAGGGGAGGGGTGGGGTTAAATTCAGAAGCCACATGCAGACATACCAAACAGAAGAAATAAAGAGTGATGGATGATGAAGGTGTTGTGTTTTGTTGGTGTTTCATGGAAAAGAATTTAAAGAAAATTGGAGACTGATTAGGAGGCGGCAGCTTTTTCTGGTCAATCTGGAGTAATTCTACGGTCAAAATGACTCACGTGGGTCACTCCCGCCGTGATAAGTGTCATGTTTCAGCATTTAATACATACATATATATATATAGTCTTGTAAGGTTTAGGTCATTGACTCCAAGTAAATGCCTGTAGTTTCTTTTTCTTTTTTCAACTGCCCACTTCTTCTGATTTCTGACATTGTTGCAGCAAGAAAAGAAAATAAAAAAAATCCACATGTTTTCATGTGATTGCAAAAATATTATAAAGAGAGTAACAGACAAAAATGGCCCAAACATGTAAATCTCAATTTGTGATACGTTATTGTGAAGTTTTTAGGATTATTATGAGGTTGGTTTCTAGTGAAATCATCTAAATGCTGTTAATTTAAAATATGAAAGATAATGATAAATTCGTTTGGCAAAACGTTGAGGGGAGTCAAAAGAACGTTCAACAGTGTTTTTCCACAAAACGAGATAATCTCCTTCATAAATTCACCTTGACTTGCTTAAAAGTACTTCTCTACCGTGTTTTCAAACGGACCGAATATTTTGATAAGTAACAACTTTAACTTAGTACATGATACTAAAATTAATAACATTTAGATCATTTCACTATGATATTTAATATTAGATAAGTTCTTAAAGACTTCAAATAATTAGGTATTTTGGGGCAAAATGCATGTGCCATTGTTTCAGGCTTCTAACACAATAGATGAAAAGGTTGGGTCAACGTTAATTCTCTTGTGAAAAACAGAAAAATGCATAATTATACGGAATTGGGAGGTTCATGTGAAATTTTGTTAAAAAAATTATTATCAAATCATGTTTTTTTTGTAAATAACCCAATTACATTTAGTGAGGACAGATGGGTATTTAGCTTTGATTGTAAACTCGCATCCCTCCGATTACTTATTAATACATAGCATGAGATTACGACTAGCAAATTTCATCACACAACGTAATCTCATACTAGTCTATGGAGACTTAAAAATAATTAGGTTATTTGGGAGTCTTAGATTAAGGGCCCGTTTGAAAACCATTTGGAAACCTAAATTTTATAGTAAAACCTAGGTTTTACAAAAAAACATAAGTTTTATCTAAGTACTCATATTTTTTAAAATCTAGATTTTGTAACATAACATAGGTTTAAAACCTAGATTTTTTAAAAAAAAACTATTTTCTTATCAAATTACACTCTCTCGTAATAAATTTTCTCTTTTCTCTTTTCTCTTTCTTCTTTCCAATTTACATTTTTACCTTAAATTTCGTAAAAATCAATAACTTCCCAAGTACAATCACCTTTCAAAACACAGATTTTGCCTCAACATCCTTAAAAGCTATTCTCTCAAAATATATTCTTTAAAACTTAATTTTTGTATCGATAAAACTGTTCTCATACATACTTACAAACGGCTTCTAATATTTGCATTTTTGGGATAGATTTGTCTTTCTTGAGAATGGATTAAAAACAAAACCGATGGTGTCATGTGGCTGAAAAAAATATTATAAATGCATATGCTACTGTTTTAGCCTGTAGGGTTCCAAACTCCCACACACAATGGTGGACGTATGCTAATTCACTTGGAAAGAACAGACAAAAGAAGAATTATACCGAATCGAGAGGTTCACGTGATCATATATAGAGCTGCTCATATCCATCATGAAGGGGATCACCAAGGACAAAAACCAAATCTTTCTTTAATTTGAATTATAATTACAAATAAAACTCACCCAACTTGTTTGCTCCTTTTGCTGTGACAAGTCATGTGTGATCATTCCAGTTTCAAATGCATGCATTTAGTTCTCCGAGAACAAAAAAGGGCATTAATCTTTTTGTATTGAAGAACATCTCGCCGGAAAAAAACGTTGGCATCTAGGACCTGACCTATAAGGACTTTACGGTTATATTTTATGTGGACATAGTTAGTGAAAAACATGGAGGAAGTTGCTATCAATTGTTAAATTGGTTCCTACGAATAGCTAATTGGTTGTGATGAATGATTAAAGAATTGTTGTAAATAGTTGTTAATGAAAATACAAGTGTGAAAATTGCAAGAAGTTATTGTTAATTGATGAATAGTTATCATGAATAGCTAATTTATTATACATCCATTCTTCAACATAAGAGTTAGTTAACTTTGATGAGTCTTGTATTAAAACCATTACATATGTTACCCAATGTGTAACAGCTATGAACCATAAGTTATAGTAAAAAAAATAACCGTTAACTGTGGACCTTTCTATAGTAATGAATCTACATCACTATTCAACTTTGTAAATAAAAGAAGAAAAGCTTACAGCAGTTTTAGCCTTGCTCCTTGTCTTGACTCCTTCCTCCATTACCCATCACTTGTTCTAAAGGATGATCATTGTCATGTTTCCAGGTTGAGGTGGGGAAATATAGGAAGTACTAGGACTTCTCCAATCCCTTCATCTTCTTCAAGTTCAGAAGAGGTGATAGGCTTGTTAGGGCTTAATTTTTTAAATTTACTTGTAATGTCTTCATCTTCACAAGAGGGTTTCACTTGAGACACATTTTCATCAAATATCACATGCATAGACTCCTTTATAACTCTAATTTTTTTTTATTGAAGACTCTAAGAAGCTTTACTTCTTCTGGAATAACCAAGATAGAAGCTTCACTATGGTTGGCATAAAACTTACCAAAGGTTATTCTTACCATTATTGCGCACAAAACTAGAACTCACATCCAAAAATGTGCAGATAAACCAAGTTTGGTTTTCTCACTTTTAACAACTCAGAATTTTGTTGAGAGTATTGGTATGATCCATGCTGTATGGATAATTTAACATGTTGTTTTGACCGCAACAACCCAAAATTATCTAGGAAGTTCTATGCCATTCAGCATAGCTCTTGCTATTTCAAAGAGAATTCTATTCTTCCTCACTTCTACATTTTGTTTTAGTGTTCTTAATGTTGAGAAATTGTGTTCAATTCTATTCTCATGACGATACTCCAAGGACATGTGATTTTAGAATTATCCTCTATTATCAAACCTCAGAGATACCAATAGAAATACCTTTATCATTTTTTACCCTTTTTGGAAGAAAAGAGAATGCATAGAAAGTGTCGTATTTAGAAGAAAGGAGTAAAGTCAAAAGTGTAAATTAACTAACTACATTCAAAGAATGAAGTAATTAAATCTTTACCATAGATCATGTCTATTTGTCTTTGTCTACTGTGTGATGTGAAAGGATACATGTCCATTTGTTCATATGATAGGGTGGAATGTACCATATTCGCTCGTGAAATAATCAGATTTACACTTTTTGAACTATCCTGTGGTTGGCGGTCTTTGTCAAAGTGCATAGTCGATTATTTGGCTTATATAGTAGTCAAGTAATATTTTAACAGAGAGCATTCTAACATGTTTGTTGTAGTTCAATAAGGCTTAAGATGAACAAATATCAAATGGTCAAAGGTTAAGCAAAGTTCCACACAAACTATGAATATAGATTTAACGGTTATTGCATGACTACCATCAAAATATGGTGAGGCCGAGTGATACATGGGAATTACAGAGAAAAACTGTAGATCAAGGGATCAATTCAAATCCTAAAGGAATTTGTTTATGGATCGTCATTTATAAAAGGCTAGTTGATAAAACTCTTGTAAATAAATTTGATCGGCAAAAACCTAGATAAACTCATTTCTATATCCGTAACTATAAAAAAAAACTCCATAAAAGTTGATTAAACTCTTATAACCCAACTAATTAGATAAACTCTTGAGGAACTCATGTATAGATTCTTAGCTATAAAAAACTGCACAAGGGTTAATCAAACTCTTAATACATAACTGTATTATATCCAGAATACAAACTACAAGTTAATACTTTCAAGAATAAACTTCACATTCATCAATTCTTAACCCCCTCATAATTGAATACAACTTGTTCCTTAAATATAAAAACTTAATTATGAACCCTAATACGATTCAAAATATTAAAAAATAATAACATGATCTCATCTACTTAAATTGAATAAAGGATATTGATATTAAATAATATCTTTAAAATCCCTAATTAACACTTAAATATCTAAAATAATATCTTAAAAGATAAACTGCTAATATATTCTAAAGATCTTTAAAATGATTCAAAATATCTAAAAGATATATCAAATTTTCTTAACAATCAACTAAATATAAAATGACCCTTTTTAAATAATAAAATTACATAGACAATAAAAGCAGAACCACTCAATTGTCTTCTCTCATATGCACATTTTGATAGTTGAATGCCAAACAAGATATATATATATATAATCGACATAATTGCTCTCTAGATTTCTATCATGAAGTTTATGCAAACTATTATTTAGCGGTTAAAATACAAACCATCAAGTATGTTCACTACAACACTTTTAACACATTTTTTATCATTTTTTACTTTCATTTTAAGGGGGCGTACATGTGAACAAGTATACATAATTTACGTCTATTAGTACACTGAACATGATATGTCACTCCCATTTACTCATTTCCTTTAAAGGATGTTACAAAGGGACGTTAAGGTACCTGTGTACTAGTGGTTACATGAATAATATATTTTGGAAAATCAAAATAAAGAGAATTAGGGATAAATTCTTATTGACAAATTAATTGAAAAACTATATCTGTATAACGTGGAAGGTCAGTTGCATTTTCATAATATGAAAGGTTAGATGTATAATATGGAATGTTAGTTACATAAAATCTTAGTTACATAACATTTTCTAAACATGCAAATGCAACTTATGTTCCACATTATGCAACTAACTTTTTACGATATGCGATTTAACTTTCACATTATGTAAATGTAACTGACTTTATACGTTAGAATGTTCCATTCTCTAATTAATTTGTTAATAAGAGATTTAATCCCAATACTCCCATCAAAATATCCCCTTAATCATGTGTTATTTATGTTTTTAATTTTGCATATTGGAGTTTTGATTTAATGCACATAGATTTTGGATATATTGTAGTTGTCTTTCTGACTTGTTGTTGGTATGCCTCTGGTTTAAGTGTAATATATAGCTTGTGTTTAATACATTGCAGCCTGCTTTTTGGGGAAAAATGGAAAATTTAGTCTTAGATCCCAAATAAGTAAGTTATTTAAGGAATGGTCCCATGGAGGAAAATATTTAATGAGAGGTCCCAAATTGACAATATGAGGTCCTTGTATTGACAACATCATGCGCTGTGTTGACAATACTTCATGTTGTCAATGGGACCTCTCATTAAATATTTTCATCGGTGGGATCATTCCTTAAATAACTTGCTTATTTGGAACTAAGATTAAATCTCCCAAAAAAATCCATAAATACTCTATGTATTTATGGTTATGTGAGAAAGTGGCCGATATTATGCAATTACTTGCAAATTGTCTTCAAAAACTGTCAAGTTAATAATTCAATCATCAATTTTATAACCTTGGTACTTTTTGTTGTTCAAGTTGTATAACCTTCTTATGCTTAATGCTTTTTTATTATTCAATTATCAAGTATATTACCCCTTATTTAATGTTTAAGAACCGTGAAATAATATTTGAAGCATGAATAATTGGTGGTATTTATAATCATATTAAGTATGGTCTTTTAAGTAATAGCAATATACATATAATATTTTATTCTGCCTATATTTATAAATATCTCTAGAAGCCAATTTTTCAAAGTTGTGGAATCTGTTATGATCTTTTAGTGAACTTGTGAAAACTTGTTTTCTTTCTACCCAAAGAGAGAGAGTGTGTGTGTGTGGATATGGGGTTGAAAAAGTTGTTTAACTTGTAGCCAGGTATACCAATCACTAAATATTAATAAGATAAGAGGCATGTGGGATACTGTGTCTCCCGAATAAACTCTATCCCCAGGAGGTTGTCGACCTCTTCACACACACACACGTTTGTCGTTTATCATCATAGTTCTTCTGGATTACTCTTTGAATTATCATTCTAGGGCTGGTTTGGGAACTCCGTTCCCAAAAAGGTACACGTTAGCTGCGATAAAATATCTCAAAATCTGTAAAAACTATCTCGAAATCCATAAAATCATCTTAAAATTCGTAAAACTATCTAGAAATTTGTAAACTCATTTTTCCGTATGAAACTCCTTTCTCTCCCAAACACACCCCTAGTTGTTAATATAATTATGAATTTATATGATCTGTATTATTCAGGGCAATAAAATTTTTCTATAATAGATATTGACCAAATTCTTATGTTTTTTACTAAGAACAATTATCTTTCTAGGAAACAACCTTATTTAAGACACTATATCGGATGCTAAATGTGAGTACTTCTTATAGCGAAAATACAAATGTTTGTTCGCTATCTTGTGAGACATCAAACCCTTCCTCTAGAACTAACACTTTGATCCCTTATTTATTATTTTATCAATTGTAATTATTCTTGAATAATCATATATTTATTAGGATAGCTTTCTCCTTTTATACAGCTCTTGCATTCTACACAATGAACAAAACATATTTAACTCAGCACCCGTCCTTGTCCCCTTTATACTTTTATATTGCATTATCCTCGAGCATACTTACTTTCGTTCACAAATTCATGGAGATACCAGAAATACATTTACAAACTAGGGCTTTATTTGAAAAACCCCTGATTCTATTTGTAAATTACTTTCAATATGTTACATACATATAACAAATATTAAGCATCATTAACTCTACCTTAACATTTAACAACTTTCCAACTTTATTCATATTTAATATACAATAAACCCATAGAAATAAAGTCAGTGCACTTATAAATGAAAGGCAAAATGATACATTCATATAAAAAAAAATTAATGATAAGACTTATAAATATAACTAATATAAATCTTCTATCCATGTCCCATAAATAGAAACAGAGGATTACATCTGAACTGCAAGTTAATGCATGGAATCAAATTATGATATAATTATTGGAGTAAAAAATATTGAAACAATTTCGTTGATACATCCCATCCACAAGCATGTCATGGCTTTAGAGTAGGATAAACATTCTTGAGACAAGCCTTGTTTGGATCAATAAAATCTTTACACGTTTTTATAATTCTTTAGTCGGCTTCCAAACCTATCACTATATTTGTATCAGAGAGGCATGTGAGATGCTGTTTCTACCCAGTGAATTGAATGTAATAAGGAATTTGTCAACCTCGATCTTTTTTATTTTATTAATTGTTGTTTTCTTTTCTGGTTCATCGCCAAAGTTCTTCTTCTTCTGGGTTACTCTTGAATTATCATATCCAATTTGTGATTTTGGTGTGATCTAGTGCTTTAATAACCTTAAAAGTTAAAAGAGTGGAATTTTCTTTTCATTGAAAAAATTTAACTATATATTATTTGATATTCAATAATATTGCAAACCATTTCGGGTTAAAAGGTAATCCGTAATCTCCAAATATTCAACAATTTTTCCATTTACAGGATTTAAACATGAGATAATGTTTAAACACAATGGAGTTATCCACTAATTTTTTACAGATTCTAATATATATATATATAATAATCTATTCTCTAGTCAAATCTCAATACTTTGACTTTTTTTCTCACTTCATCATCTACTTAAAGATAATGAGATGCAACTATATTTATGATAAAATCCAGGTATTTAGATTTGATTGGAGAATTTGTTACATAATATATATCTATATAAGCAAATGAATCTAAATTTTATTCAAAAAACTTAGTGTTATTTATGTATGAACACTCTAAAAGTATTATTTTACGGTTCATATATTTGTTGATAAATTTACTGATTAGCTTTTTTTGCCACACCTTTCTATGTTTATGTGTGTATGTACTATGTAGTATTAATGGTGAAATTAAACCGCTCTCCCATGAGAAAAGGCTTAAAATCACAATCCAATTTTGCAGAAGAGGTAAGATTAGTTTGTTGGAGAGTGAATTGACTCAGCGAGTTTAATGCTTTATGTTTTCCGCTTACCAAATCGTTTTAACTCACTCTTAAATTTGTGTTAACTACAAACTTAGTTGAACTCACAAGTTCATACACAGAATTTACCTTTTTTGCTTTCTAACTCATGAAATCATGTTAACTCACTTTTCAATTCCTATTAGATTTTTGAATTTGATCATGTTCAATAACTTTAGATATGAACTTTATAAAAAATTGGGTATGATAAATTATGAATAACTATGTATTTAATTTCAATTATCTAGATTTAAAATATATTTAAAACAAATTGTTGTCATTTTTATATTTTAATCATTTAATCATATAATTTTCATAGTTAATTATTAAAAATACTCTTATGATGTTACAATCCAAGTTTACATCCCTATCACAAATTTTCTTAAACTTGTGAGTTTGACAAACTTACTTTGTATTATATATGTATGATGTAGAGAGAAAGCTTTTAATCTAAAAATAAATATTGTTTGTGAGTAATCACTTTTTTTTGTAATTTATTGAAGTTGACCACATAATCTTTCTCATGTCATAAAATCTTAGGAACCGTTTGTATGAAAGAATTGATTGTAATGGCAAGGAATTGAAGGGAATGGAATGAACAAATTTTTTCTTAGTAAATGTTGGTACGCAATAGAATGGAACATAGTTTGATAGAAAAATTTATATTTGGTTAGGTTAAAATGATGGTAAGATAGATAGGAAAAATTTGAAAATGATTATATGGCCCGTATAACAAAATATAAACATTATATTTAAAAATATAATTTTAAAAGGACTATTTTTGCCTTGAAGAATGTCCGATTCTCTAATTAAATGAGCTTAAATAACTTTATATGTCAATCATGAGTTACCGACAACATACATCTAGTTAAAGCCACATTATGTTTAAATAATTCTACAAATTTAACCAGATACACATGATGAGTACGTAATAGTTACTTGAAATTTAAATAAATTTTCTCTTAACCATAAACTACATATGATGAGCATCTAATCATGTGGTGCATTGCCTCTGAACATGGAGACATTGTTGGGAATCAAGTTCATTGTAAAAAGGAATAAGAGCTGTAAAAAGTATAAAAAATCTACAATTTTAACCATATGTACATGATGAACACCCCATGGTTACTTAAAATTTAAATAAGTTTACTCCTAACCATGAGCTTCTCATGATATGCATCTAGTTAAGGTATGAAAAAACTTATGGTTTGCCTCTATTTTCAACTAACGAGACGGAGCAATCAGCAAAATCCAAATACAAAAGGTAATTGAAATTGAATTATGCATATTTTCTTCCTACATACATATATGACCATGACAAAATATTGTAGAAAGACATCGTAATCACATATTTGGTGGATTCTTCTAGATTGCAGTATTTTAGACCATGTCTTCTTATGGGATCTGTCAGAACGTGCCCATCAGCAGCTAAGCTTCCCAACCAGACAACTATATGCAATTTAACCCATCACTTGGACATGATGCACATGAAGAGTAAAATTATAGTTGCACGAGATTTAAATACTTTTGTCTCTTAACCATGACGTACCCATTTGGTCAAAGCCATTTACTTCTTATAAAGTTTGACACGATTTAAATACTTTTTCTCTTAACCATGATGCACACATGATTTACATATGGTCAAAGCTACTTGTTTCGTGCAAAATATTATATCTTTAACTAGATGTACCTTATAAGTAGATATTGGTTTTGCAAGATTTAAACGTTTTCTCTCTTAACCATGGGGTACCAATCATCTACTTAGAGCCACTACTATCTACAACAACCACAGAAAAAAAATAGTTGGAAAGTGAGAACTTCTCATTTAGAGGGATGATCAACAAAATTAACTCTTCATGCTCAAGATTGACAAAAAGTAGCGAATAGACTACCCAACTGTTATCTTTCTATGCACATTGTAGCTGGAAATCGCAACCCTTTCTATGTTCCTTTCTACTTCCATAGTTCAACTTCATGTCTCCTTGCTTTGTTTCTTTCTGAATGCACGATCGAGTGTCACCCATTTTAGCTATGGTAGAGACAAGTTTTTATTTGTATTTCAGAATCATGTGTGTCTTTTGCATTATTTCTCTTGGACAATTGAAATTTGGTTCCCACCATTTTTTTAGGAAGACAAATTCCAGTATATGTATGAAATTTGATTCCTACGGGAAATTCTTTTCCATTCCATTTTGCCGCCAAGTAGCCACCGCTGGAAAATTGCAATTTTCCATTTCCATTAGCCCTTAATTATGGGTTAACGACTCCCCTTTGTCCTATTGTCATAGGGTTGGATTTAATAGAAACTAAGATGCCCTAGATTTCTAGTTTGTATTTTTTTTGTTAAAGGGGTTTTAATTTCTTATAACGTTTTTGTTATTGTAATCAAGTTTCAAAAAATCAGATCATACATTGAACCGGATGAGACAATGGTTTAAAGGTAATAAATAGGTTAGATCGGAGTCGTCAAACCAATCATGTTTAAATAAATGATTTAATTGAAATATAAAAATTAATATATAAGATAAAATAATAACAAAATAAATTTTAAATGATAATAAAAGTAAGTGGCAATATCATTCCATTAATTTCCATTACTACTACTAAGCAAATCAGTGCATGAATTAAGGCCCCATTTAAAATGGTTTTGAGTTTTAAGTTTCAAAATTTTTAAAAATTGAAACTAGTTTAAGGTTTTTTTTTGTTTTCAATTTTAGCATAAATATGGAATCTTATAAAAAAATTAGGTAAAAAAGGAAAAAAGAATTTATTTTTTATTTTTTTAAAAAAATAAAAAGTTGGCAGGCTGGCCGCATGGCGGGTTGGGGTTTTCCAGCCCGCCAACCTGCGCGGGCCAGCCCGCAATCCACAGGCTCGCACGACTGTACCATCAAATGATTAAAAATAATAAAAATTAAATATAATAAAAAATAAAATAATTATAAAAATAAAAATATTAAAATAAAAATAACATTAAATAAAGTTTAAAAATATAATAAATAATAATAAAATATTATGGTAATATAAAAATAACTACAATAACAATAAATATAATATTAACCAATCCACCATTCATTTGAAACCCATATCATTTCAAACAATAACATCTTCTTAACTGAGCTGTGGCATCCCTCTCTGCTAGGGTTTCTCTTCCCCTCTATTAGGGTTTCTTCTCGCGGTGGCGAGTTTTCTTCGTGGGTGGTGCCGGACTGACGATCTCGTCCTTATCCTTGGAGGGCTCCTAGTTTGTTTCGGTTTCGTGTTGCAGTGAGTTTTTGTAGGGCCGTCGATCTTTCCTTTCTGTCGAGGTTTGTGTTTCTTTTCCTCTTGGTGTTTTCAAGATTGTATCGTTATGGTGGGAGCACTGCAGTTTAAGGATTTAAAGCGACAATCGGAAGGGGGAAATCACAGTGGCAGAGGAGGCAGCCGCTTATGTGTGTGTGATTTTTACCCCGGTGAGAGGACCTCCGATAGCGACCTCCGATGGGTGCCTCCAAGGTTTTGGACGGCGATGCTTGGGAAGCCCTGCCAAGGACGACTTGCAAT
>JANTPZ010114307.1:0-13696 GCA_025593235.1 Vachellia pachyceras
AACTCCTTTTCATTACAGTATGGCCATACATTTCTCAGACTCACTCATCGAGGGGCCCAGTAATATCTCTCAACTAATGTGAGGGACAAATCCCATCTTGATTACTCACATTCCTCCACATGAAAACCCCTAAGCCCGATCATAGCCTTTATCATCACCCGGTCAAAGATGACTTTTGACTAGGTCAAAGCTAAACGACTTTCATGTAGGAATCCATGATGATCTCAGGTCGAAGGGCATTGTGATGTGATTACATATGAGATAAGCTAATGACTTAATCCATGTAGCTTTCTCATAGCGGGTCAGTCCAGCACCTTGTACTCTTACAAGTGCCTATGACTTTAACTTGTATCTCCATACCTTATCAAAGTCATGCTGGTCATGCTTTATCTTTGTTCCCACATAGATAACTGACTAGGGACATTTAGGAAAATATTCATAATTTGCCCATGGATGCAATTATCATAATAAAGACGCAAAGTTTATGATAATTAAATGGAGAAAATTCATTAAAATAAATAATGTGTAAATTACAATGATTGGCCCTAGGGCACAATGTCCAACATCTGTCACATACAAAACCTCTAATGTGTGTGAATCACATTTGGAGAAAACTTCTAAAATTTCAGAAATTTGTTGACTGAACTTCTTATTTGAAATGAACACTCTTTTCATGTTGCAGAGATTTCTAATGGAGATTGGAATTTTCCCTTCTAGATGATTATCAAACAAAGCAAGATGACCAAGAGAAGTCAAGTTTCCAATGTTATAAGAAATAGTGCCAGCCAAGTTGTTACTGAAGAGATAAAGAAAATTTAAGTGACTAAAGTTGTATAATCAGTCGAGAATAGAAGAGCCAAACAAATTTTCAGATAAATCAAGATGTTGAAGAAGAGTTAGGTTCTGAATACCTTCAGGGATAGGTCCATGAAAAATATTATTTGATAACTAAAGATAAACCAAATTTTTCAATTGGTATATCCACTTTGGAACTAGTGAAGGCCCAAAGAAGTAAGAATTGGAAAGGTCAAGTATGGCTAGAGATGAAAAGTTAATGGTAGATGGTTGAAAATGATGATGAAAATCACAATATGACAAATGCAACACAGTCAAAGAGGAAAGTATGTTTACAATGCTTAGCCAATCAGTGGCAGAGGATAATTTTGTGAAACCTAGGTCAAGATATTGGAGTAGATAAAGACCACCAAGCCACTGAAGATTTCTGAAATAATATCCATCCACATTAGATTCATAAGAACCTCTGAGATCAAGATATATTAGATTGGAGAGGTTTCCAATTTCCTGAGGGATACTTCCTGTGAAATGATTGTCTCCAATGTCAAGATAGAGCAAATTGGAAAGATTGCTAATTTGATGACGAATTCTTCCACCAAAACCAGCTTGAGAGAGGTTAGGTATGTTAAGCTCATCATTGAATCAAGGAAACTATGCATTTGCACGCCACCGAAATCATTACCACTCAGGTCCAAATAATTTAACTGCTTCAAACCAAGCAAAGAAGGATGTATCTTACCCCTAAGCATTGATCTCTCATAAGACTCACGTAGATCGTAATACCAAGGAGGTGAAGGAGGCGAAGTTGAGAGGTGAAGCTCAATAATGTTGCCAGTTACGTTGTTGCAAACAAATGATACCCAGTGGCAACAATCTCCAC
Organism: Vachellia pachyceras; assembly: GCA_025593235.1. Lineage (NCBI taxonomy): Eukaryota > Viridiplantae > Streptophyta > Magnoliopsida > Fabales > Fabaceae > Vachellia > Vachellia pachyceras. Next base: position 1,676 of record JANTPZ010114307.1, read on the forward strand.
CATCAATAGACCAAGAGGTGAGCCTGTGTGAAGGGTCGAGGAGATGAAGCTTAAACTTAAGATAGCATCTCGCTCACTTTGAACACAGAGGATCCTAGAGGATGCTTTGTATATGAGTAAATCAATAGTTAAAAAGGTGATCAACCACAGAAAAAAAAGCCTAACATTGGTAACAATGTTGCATGAACCAACCATAACAAGCAAAACTTTCTTCCCCTCTGCTGGATGATTTTCTCAAATGTGTGTCCTTTGTTAGAAGTGCTGAAATTTATAACGTTACTTGCTGATCTATGTGCCTGTTATTTAAAAAAAGCAATTTTGTGTCCCACATACTAACATTGTGTGGACGATTGCTATTATAGCTCAATCCTTGTCTTACCTAATCCCTTGAGCATTTTTTGCAATCTTTCCACATGGTAAGAGTAATTGATTTCCACTTGTATGGTTCAATCAACGAGAATTTCAACGTGTTATGGAGCATGCATGGGAACTAGATTACTCTACTGTGTACTGAAACATTGATTTAATACTGAATGGGTTACAATCAGGCCACTGATTTCAGACATCACCATAAATTTGCAAGTTTTTATCATGAGATGAACAAAAAAGATTGGGTGAACAAAACACTTGTTACCTGGTGTGGATTATTACTTTTATATTTATTTTCTGTCAATGGATAGATAATATTCACTTGTCACTTTTATGAATTGTGGATATGGGGCTTCCTGCATCAAAGTCCCTCTCATTTTCTTAGTATAATTGACTGAGACTCTATAATTTGCAGTCTCAACACGCAAGTGCGTCCAAACATATAATCACAGTTTATTATAGATTATACATATTTCAACATTGAAGAATTTGATTGCTGCGTGATTGACGCATTGAAATATTATTCATGCAATAATTTTAAAGGAAAGAAGCTTCGTCGCTTGTGACGGTAGTGGTCGATTAAAGATGATTAAATTGGATATTGTTTTGCCTATATATAGAAATAAAGATAGAGAAGGCTGACAGGTTTTGATATGTAGAATTTGTATATTTTATTTAGATATACGATGCTATTTTTTTTTTTTTTAAAGTCAAGCTCGTCATTGTCAATTATGAAGAATTGGCTATGTCGCACTATAAACAGTCTAGTTTTATGGTTCCATCAGAGTAAAGCAATTGATAGTGTTGTAAAGCGGGTCAACCGTTATGAGCACCAAAATAGATCATGAGATGTGGAAGGTCCTTATTTTATTCTTTTAAATGACAATTTTAAATAAAAAAGTCACTTTTAAAAAAGTTGAATTTAGAGGTTATCTTCATTTTAAATTATACTCCCATTAAAATAATTATTTTTAAAAAATAAGAATAAAAAACAAAATATGGACCTTTTAGATCAAATTTAAACGGTCTAGATCTGATGAGTTTGGAGATTATGTGTACCAGTTGTCAAGCATGCACATGTGAAGTTCATCGTTCTACTTTGCCCTTATTTCCTATATTTTCGTTTTGCGGTAAAATCAATATTATTAAGGGTTAGATTATGTATTCTACCTCCATTTCGAGTGGCGGACATGTATTTTCTTCCTACATGAAGAGATGAAGACACATGAAGAGATGAATGGAAAAATAATTTGGTATGGCATTCAATTACAATTTTTTAAAAATATTGTTTATGAGGCTTTATATATACATACCACTTTCTCTCATTTCCTTATGTGATCGACTTTATTTGCAGTCTTCGCACGCAAATGCATCCAACCAAATAATCACAGCTTAGCAATTTAGCTTAGATGATCCATATTTCAACATTGAAAAACTAATTATTGCATGAATATATAATGCATGACACTTCTATTTTTTATGCCATAATTATATAAAAGTGATTGATTTTCACTTTACCCAAATAAATTATAATATTATGGAGCATTCATTTAAAGGGAAAAAAATAATATTCAATTACCATTTTTTAAAGTATTGAATATGACTTCTTAGACGCCCTTTCTTTCATTTCGTTAAGAGGCATGTCACTTGTTTTTCATCCAATATTAAATTTTCTTGTGATGCAAGTGTCGTAGCTTGAGACTGCATTCTTGGGTTACAGATTTGCGAATAAGCTTTCGAAGGAATGCCATTCCACACATTGCAACTAGTTCATTCAATGCCATCGTTAATCAAAGACTGTAGATGATTAAAAAAATGTGGTTTTGTTGTTAAAAGCACAAGAGCTGTATTTCGGTAGAAGAATACGCAAGAGGAGAAATGGAGGTGCTAAAAAAACTCAAGAGCTGTGCGCATGAACTTCTTGCAAAAGGTCAGCAAATTTTTTATTTTTCCAAGAAATCTCACATAAAAAAATGTTCATCCTTTGTTCAATTGAACCCACTCCCTCTTTTTGCTAATTTACTAGTTCAAAATCACAAGTTAGTGTTTATAATATTGTGCTTCCACAATCTTGATGAATGTGAAACATTTCCATTTTGACACACTCATATAGCTAGAACTCCATTAACGACAATAAAGAAACAAGAATTTTGAGCTGCTGAGAAAGTCAATGCACAATAGCGCGCATATTCAAACTTAGGATAGTACAAAAAAAAGTACAGGAAAAAAACAAAAAGGAACATTGTCCGCCCAAAAAAAAGGGAAAATGAGTTATAGGTCCCAAGTAAGGGATTTAATCATCAAATGGTCCGAAAGATTCAAAAAACTATTATAAGGTCCCAAAAGTAGCTGCTGAGGTTGTCATTAACAACCTCAGCAGCCTTTGTTAACAACCTCAGCAGCTACTCTTGGGATCTTATAATAATTTTTTGAATCTTTGGGTCCATTTGATGGTTAAATCCTTTACTTAGGACCTATAACTCATTTCCCTAAAAAATAAAGACAGAAATGGAATAATGGCTAGCATTCTTCATATTCTTCCATGGATGTGGGTTTGTGGGCTTTATTCTTGAACAACACATAACACCGGAAATAATAGGGATTGTGTCCACTGGAAATAAGTTTTGAATTCTCACCGAAAGATATGTATACATTTAGTATTTAATAATGTCTTGAATAATCTCATGTAGATGAAAACTTGTGTTTAACAAAAAATAATTGTAAAATGCAATCATATTTATAGTTCAATTATGACTTTGTTTCATTAAATTATGCGTAGTTTACACGTTTCATTCACATGTGATTAATGCTTTTTATTTAATATTACTTTTTCTTGATACGTTATATATGAATAAAACATGGTACTAGGGGTAAAAATAGTAATATACCATTATAACTTTTTTTTTTCAATGTTATACTTGCATTGTAACTTTAAAAAGGTGAGTCGTAATGTAATTTTCTTATGTCATCCAAAGTTTAAGAATATCTTGTAATTGTAAAAAAAAATAAAACTAATTCTAGTGAGTTAAGTAGACAGCCTCAAAAAGCTTGTGTTATGCCTCATATTCGAGTTGAGAATTAATATATAATGAAATATCATAAATATGAAAGTAATAATCTTAAATATTTCTCATAGCACCACAATCATGTGATAAATATAAAATCCGCATTTCTGTAGCTTGAACTAAAGGCTATACTGGTAAATTATGTGATAATCTAAGGCCCATAAATAAGGAAAAATATAGAGGAAAATGCCTAAAGAAAAGAAATCTCGTAATTGACTAAGTCTCTAGTCTTGGGAAGCCTAAGTGGAAATGATTAAGGGTAAAATGGTCATTTGGCCTACATGATAAGGGCAAAATGGTCATTTCGACTAAAAGATCTAGGGCTCAAAGTGTCATCGAATAATAAGGACATTTTGGTAATTTGGTCAAAAGTCAACCCAAAAGTCAACGTTGACCAAAAAGTCAAAGTTGACCAAAAATGTCAAAAGTCAACCAAGGATAAGGTTGGAATTAAAAAAGAGTAGGAAAAGTGATGACATTTTGGGAATTATGGTAAAAGTAGAAAAGGTAGTGGCATTTTTGTAAATAAGTGGTAAATAAAGGATTTCGGAGTTAAGGACGATTGAGAAATAATTATTTGAAGTAGTAGAAGTCCTCAAATGCCGGAGACCCAAACTAAGAAATGTTTACTTGGGTTATAAAGTAATTAATAAAATTATTACCCGCATTGGGCAGTTTCGCTGTACGGAGAACAACAGTGCCCAAAAAGTCCGAAAATGTATTTTCTTAGAAAATTAATTATGGAAAATCCAGGAAGAATTTTGAGGAACAGACAAGAGCTTGAGAATCAGGGAAAAATATAGAATTTTTCCATGTCCTTAAGTCAAATTGGCTGCCGGAAGCCTGTTTTACGGTGTTGCGTGCAAATCGAGGAATCTTGGCGATTTACGAAGGAAGCCAAAGGCATTTTGAGAAAGGGATGATATCACCTAGGCAGGGAGGCCTAGGGAAGGGTGCCACATGAAAGAAAAGTCCCAGGAAAAATAAAAAGGAAAATTTCTCGATTAAAGGTTACTTTACGGAAATGCGTGCCACCAGATCAAGTAACTGACCGGGCCAGGGCCCAGTCAGCCAACCAGACTTGGAGGGCAAGAAAAAGGGCGCTACTTTCAGCAAGAGATGCCAAGAGGACAAGTGGCACAATGTGGAGCAAGTATTTCAAAACTTGATCACCAAGTTTCGCTCTAAACCACACAATTTTTTAAGACCAACTTTAATTAGTCTCTCCCTCTCTCTTTCCTCCCATTTCTCACACACCCTCTCTCTCTCTCTTACCATCAGATTTTTCTCCTCCTTCTCCCTAAAAATCACTCCCTCCCCAAGTAAGAAGAGCTCTAAGCTTCCACAACTCTAGGTAAAGGTTTCTAACAACCAAATCTTCCTCTTTTCTTGAGTCTTGTAACTTCTACTACCTTTCTCTTGAGTTGTTTCATGAATGAGCCCCTCTTTTGGAAGAAGAAGGCTAGGATTTCAAGAGCTAAAAATGGAAATGAGAAGGTTTTTAAAGTGGTAAAGGGTTACAAGTTACTCTGAGTAGTATGAACTTTGTTGTTGCATGGTAAATATGCAATATGAAAACTTTTTGCATTGTAAAAACATTTTACTCTTATGTGACATCCTCAAAATTTCTTTTGGTCTAAGGGAAGGTGTTTTTGAGTAGATCAAAGTTAAGAAAAAGGGTTTTTGGAAGCAAGGAAACACATGGTTTCATGAGCAAAGTTGAAAAACCCTTCCTTTCCTTATTTTTGCTATTTTCGTCCAAGCTAAAGAAAAAAATAGAAAGGATGTGTTTTTGAGCATTTTGATGGTTCCATTGGCTTCAAAATGATGTTTTGTGTAGGGTAAAGCTAAGAGATGGATTTTAGAAGCTCAAAGGGCCATAAAAATCAAGTCTTGAACTTGTAGGACACTTAGAAAACCAAAAAGAGGGGGTTTTTATGTGTTTTGCAAGTTTTGTTGTATTTTGATGATGGCATGTTTATGTGGATGTTATGCCATGATTTTTAGGGGTTTAAGAGTTCTCAAGAGCATCTTGAAAAAGAACCAAGAACACTTTGGAAGTTGGATTAAAGGAAAGCTAGGATCTTGAGGTAGCAAAACTACTAATCTCCTTCTATGTTTAAGAAAATGATTTGCGAATGTTACATGAACTTTTATGATAAACAAAGTGCATGATTTGTGTATGAAATGTGACTTTTGTGCTATGGCCATATGCATGCTAAAGTGAAGTTTGATGTGTCATGTGTTTATGTATTCATACACATGCCATAAGGTCATGTATGCACATTCACTATGTTATGACTATGTGGTTTTGCTATTGGGATTCCCAAATCTCATCCCCCACCCACTAACCATGTAGGTGCAAGCTCAAGCAAGGGTAAGGAGAAGATTATTGATGCATGAAGAAGTTGCTCTTGCTTGCATGGTTTTCTGTAAATATTTGAGTTATTAGCTCTCTTGAAGTTTTTTGTTGTTGTTGTTGTAACTCTAAACCTCTACTCAAGGTACCATGTGATGATGCATGTCTAAAAATGGACTAAGACCAACAAGGAATGGTAAGGGGATAGTCATGCATGTTTAAGAAGTGTTAAGGAACCAAAAAGATGTTTTGGTGAATTTTAATAAAAATTGGTTTTCAAAGTTAAGGGGTTCCAAAGGCCTTGAAAAACGAGTCTGCTTCACATAGCAGGGAAAAATAGCAAACTAGCTACAAATGGGCTGAAATTTCAGCAAAGAACTACACATCCTAAGCTTTAAAATGATATAAAGTTTGCGAAATTTGGATGTGTATTTTGAAAGATATGATGTTCCAAAGATTGAGGTAAAATCTGGAAAACTGGAGTGAACCATTTCGAATAGTATGTGGTTTTTGAATAAACTATATTAAATGGGAGAGAATTGGAACCAATGAGTATTTTTCCTATAGTTAACTTAATAAGATAATTTTAGAAATTGGAATCACTCAGTGTCAAATTTTCTAGCATTAATTATGATTTTTCAAAGTTGGGCCAGAAATCTGGAAAAAGACCCATGAACAGTACCAGCATCTTTTCCATTTTTAAAAATTCTAGCTCACAATTTTTTTACAAATTTGTGATATCCAAAGCCCAAGAGTGATTCATAAGTGATCTATAATAAGAAAATAGGGGATAATAGGAGGTATTATATCAGCTGTAGACCCCACTGCTTCATTAAGGGTGGCCATGGAGGGGGTGACAGGCACCTCGGCCGACTCCCAAGGTTCGGGTTTAAGGCGACCAAGACCCTTGTCTTTGAGGCTCGAGGATATGAGGTGGGACTTCCTCCTCTACTGCTCCATCCCAAGCAACTACATTTGGGCCTCGGCGGCACAACGCACCAGCAGAGATGGATAGAGACGTTCAGGCGCAGTTGCAGCAGCAGGAACAGATGCAGGCACAGTTGCAAAAGCAGAAGGAGATGTGGAGACAGGCTGCGAATGTCGTGCTGCAGATGGCATTGCAGGCTGCCTTCCCTAGTTCTGCTCCACCGGAGCTACCTCTGCTGCCAGCCATGGCCCCCCACATTTTAATATCCCATTAGAACATATGTCTACACTGTTTGTCATTTTTTCTTCTGCCTAGAGAACTGAAGCGAGTGCGACAGGAGAGAGGGATGGAGAGTGTCGGTTGGCGATGCCATTTGTCATTGGGGGAATGAATTTTTTGCAGAGCCAAACAAGGATTCGGGTTCAGGTGAGTCTAATGAACACTCCTCTACCCTCAATTTCTTCAATCTATACCATTTTGGGATATTTTGGGAGATATTAAAGTTGAGAAATTAGAGGTACTTTGGTGCTTTTCACTGATTAAATTGCATAAGGAGTAATATTGAAGCATTTGTGAGTTGAATCAAACAATACAAGTGAGTTATTTAATTATGTTTAGAGCCCAAAATTCATGGTTACTGTTCATGCATTGTTCACATGAACATTGTCTTCCTTCTCTGTGATTATTGCTGAAACAATGAGGCCTTTTGGGGGGGGTGGGGTTTGCAGTGTTTAAGATAGTGGATTGTATGTTTTGGAGTTGTTTATTCTATACAAAAATGATTAAAAAACTATATATAGGGACTTAAGTTTATCAAGCAGGAAAAAATGGTTGCTAGTTCTGAGATTTTGGAGAATATGAGGAGTACAATTTGTAGCTTAATGTGTGTGTGCGCGTGTCTGAGCATGTATGAGTGTTATATATATATATATATGTTTTCAAATTGGAAATGGGTATGGTTTATAGAAGTGGTTTTGTTGTTGCAAATGGAAGATAGAATGGTGGGACTTCATTATATATAAATTAAAGAGTGGAATTTTATGGTGGATTAGAAAAATTGTTCATTGAAGTCTAAAAATTTGTGCTGGAACTTCTTATTGGACAGTTGACTTTGGATAAATTTTTAATTAGTCAAGGGATCTTTGTTAGCCATGCATTTTGAGAAGCAAATAGCATCATGATAAGCTTTAAAATGAGTCATAGAGCGCAATGTTTGGATAAGTAAATTGTTAATTATCGGTTACCAAAATTTTGTTTTAAAATCTGGAAAATATGGAGAAATTATTAAATAAGCAGAACTTTGGAGCACTAATATTAAATTTTGGTTAATAATAAATTGTGAATGATAATTTTCTTTGAAAGATGATGTAGAGAGCTTTAAATGGATACTTGAGTCATGACATTTGGAGTCTTATGGAATCAGTTTCATTTTAGCAATAAAACTCCATTGTGATTTGTAACCTCTATAACATTTCATTAGAAGGATTTAAGACATTGTCTGGCCACCCACCAGTATAAATATGGGCCACTTGAGGTGTAAAAGGATAGAGAAGAATTGAAGCTTTAGAGCATTTTTAGAGCCTCCAGTGTGAGCTCAGTGGTTTCTACACCATGTTAGTATCAGAGCCAGGTTCCAGAGCGAGGGAGCCGTCTGAAAAACGCCCAGGGAGCAAAGTTGCATAGAAGCATACTGGGGGTCACTTCCAGTCTTGAAACTTGAAGTTCCAAGCCTTTTTCAGCCAAACAGATGTCGACATCATGCTTAGGAGGTCGGAAAACCCAAGACTGGAGTTTCCCATGCAGAGAGGATCACCGACATGCCTCCACGCGCCGTCACCATAATCCCACGTGCCGTCGCCTGTGAGACACGCACCGCACACGCCTGCTGAAGGTTGAAAACGCTGATGGTGTTCGCCACGTCACCCGTCGTGTCCAGTCAACACCACCTCATCCACTCAGTGCCTAGCACGTGTCACAGTTTGCCACATCAACACTCCCAGTCAGTCAAACTTTCATTAATTGCCCTTTTGCCCCTAAGTTTTTCCAAAATTACACTTTTCCCCTAAACTTTCCAAAATTACATTTCCCCCTAAATTTTCCAAAATTACATTTTTGCCCCCAAAACTTTCCAAAATTGCATTTTCACCCTGAACTTTCCTTGAATGACAGATTTAGCCCCTATACTTTTTAAAATTACAGTTTCACCCCTAAATTTTCCCCAAATTCCATTTCTGCCCCTATTACTCCTATATCTACAAATTAAAGCCCCAAACTTCCCAAAACTTTTTTCAGCCCAAACTCCAAACTACCCCTTATAATTACCACTTTTACCTTATCTTCCTAGAAAGTTCTATTCCTTCCCTAGCCCCAAGCTTACAGTCTAGGCCTTAGAATGCCTCCAAGATGTAGACCAGTGCATGAGGTGAAGATGAATGAGTTGAGACGTAGGATACAGTAGCTGGAAGCTACTGTAGAGCTGCAACGAGCTTTACTGGAAGGACACAGAGAAGCCTCTGAAGGTGAGGCGGGCAGCAATAGTTCGTCATCAACTGAGAGCCACATAACACAGAGACAGAAATTCCACCACAATGATATAAAGGTGGACATCCCCGAATTTGAAGGAAAGCTTCAACCAGATGAGTTTGTGGATTGGCTTCACATTGTTGAGCGAATATTTGAGTATAAAGAGATTTTGGACAAGCAGAAAATTAAGATTGTCGCCCTCAAACTCAAGAAGCATGCCTTGATATGGTGGGATAACCTTAAACAGAAGCGGGTCCGTGAAGGGAAGTCCAAAATTGAGACCTGGGTGAAAATGAGGTGCCACCTCACTAGGAAGTTCGTACCAGAACATTACTACCAGGATAATTTCATTTAGTTGCAGAATCTTCGACAGAGCATGTTGTCCGTGGAAGAATTCACTAGAGAGTTTGAGCAACTTATGATGAAGTGTGATATTCAGGATAAAGAAAAGCAAACAATAGCTCGTTACCTTGCAGGTTTAAATGCTGACATCAGTTGTCTAGTTCAACTTCAGTAATATTGGACATTGCGTGATGTGATCCGACTATCTATCCGAGTTGAGAAGCAAGTTAGCTATCGAGACAAACCGCAGCCAAGCACTACGTAGAAGCCTTACATAGCCAAGGATTCTAGCTCCAAGACAATCAAATGCTTCAAATGCCAAGGATTAGGCCATATTGCCGCAGATTGTCCGAACTGGAGGGTTGTCACCATTAGGGAGGGATAAATGCAAGATGTGCCTGCATATGATGAAAAGGAGAAGTAGACCGTTGCTGTTGAAATCGAACCAGTATATGATGAGGACATTACACCCGCAGATCAGGGTGAGGCTTTGGTAATTAGGCAAAGTCTGCATGCAGCTGCAATTACAGAAAAGCCTTGGTTACGATGTAACATTTTTCACACCCATTGTACTACCCAAGGTAAAGTTTGTAATGTCATCATTGACAGTGGAAGATGTAAAAATGTAGTGTCCAACTACATGGTGCAGAAATTGGAAAACCCAGCATATGATCATCCACATCCTTACAGGCTTCATTGGCTTACCACTGGAAGCAAGGTAAACGTCTCTAAACAATGCTTGGTTACTTTCTCCATTGGGAACATATATTATGATAAAGTTTTGTGTGATGTTATGCCCATAGACGCATGTCATCTTCTTTTGGGGAGGTCATAGCAATATGATCAGCATGCTCAGTATGATGGACATGCAAACACGTACTCCTTCATCAAAGATGGTGTCAAGATCAAGTTAGCACCCCTATCACCCAGTGAGTTTAGCAAAGCCTCAAGAGAAGCTAAGCCGTTGGTGACCTTGATGATGAAACTACATTGTCTGGCCACCCACCAGTATAAATATGGGCCACTTGAACTGTAAAAGGTCAGAGAAGAATTAAAGCTTTAGAGCATTTTCAGAGCCTCCAGTGTGAGCTCAGTGGTTTCTACACCAGATATTATAATTATATTAGATTCTAGGACTTGTGGTTTGTCTAGATAAGTGCTTATTTGTGCTATCATCTAAACAATTGAATGTTAATATTCCTTTAATTTCTAAATGGTATCAAAGTTACCTTCAATAAAGAAGAAGAAAAAGATAATGAGGAGGGAAAAAAATAAGATCCTATCTCCTATAGTTTACGCCTTCCCCTCTCTAGTCGCCTTCTCTTACACGATGAATGTTATCATGGGATTGGATATATCATCCATCTTTTCATATAATATATTTTTGATATGTTTTGCTATTGTTAGCACATACATGATCAAAAAATATGTATCAAATTTTCCCCTAGATGATGTATGTTGTTGTACACACTGAACGAAGATATATTGAAGGAAACTATCAGTAAGACAAAGCAAAGAAATATTTTCCATGGATCTGAAAATATCCTACAAGGAATTTCAAGAAAGCAACAACCAACTAAGAAGAGTAATGAAGATAAGAAAATTAGATTTGGTTGAGACTGGGAACACTGCCCAACATAATGTATGAATTCATGCTTCTTTGATGAGAGAGACCATAAAAATTTTTTAATGAATTTTTAATCTAATAATCACCATCCCTTCTTCATTTAATATATATACATAATAAATAAAGAATAATAATAAGGACTTTAAATTGGATCGTCTATAGAGAAAGAATATAAACATCAATTAGAAATGTTCAAATTCATACAACAAAAATTTCGGCAAAGTGTACTTTCTTAATCTATTTTATACTCTTTCCGAATCTGAGGTAATCTTGATCAACTAACAAATTTTCAACAAAACGTACTTTCTTAATCCCCTCTCCCTTTTATCTATGTTTTTTGTTTTAGACTAATTTGTGTTTTATTGTACGTGACTTCACTATTCTTGTTGGCATACATATCTCTTGTTATAGTTCTATTCATGGCTAGCTAGCCCCTTCCCCACTTTGCCTACTTTCAAAAATTAGAAATTTGTAGGTGATATTCATATTATATTATCTTAAAAATATAAATATGAGATATTATAATTTGATTTGATTCTAGGGCTTAAGGTTTTCCTGTTTGAGCAAATTTGTTAAAGAAATCAAGATTAGTTTAAACTGAGTAAATCTGGGCCACCAACAGTGTGAAGAGTGTGAAAAAGTGACTACGCAAGACAGATAAAGAAAATAAAAGGAATTCATATTGATGACGGTATGCGTGAGTACAGAGAGTTTGATAGCAGAAAAGAGGAGAACAAGAGAGAACAGATTGAATATTGTGCGTTCTACGCATTACAATTTGTTTACAGAAAAGAGTAGGGCAGAAATA
>JANTPZ010114311.1:0-11864 GCA_025593235.1 Vachellia pachyceras
AAAACAGCAGCACAAGAAGCAGCTATTGTTAAAGGAGTGGTCAAGCCTTGTGTCCTAAGAAAAGCCCTTAAAGGGAACAAGTGAGCTTGAGCTAGAAGCTCAGGGATAGAGAAAACCAAGTAAACTTGAGCGACTTTAGTGACTTGCAGGTCTTGACCAAGCCATTGAAGGATAGTGGTCATGTTGAGCCAAAGGACGATGATGGGTAAAGAAACAAGGAGGAGAAGACAAATCATTTTGTGGAAGGTTTGGCTAAGAACCGACCATCTTTTGGCTCCATAAGCTTGGCAACAGATTGGGTCCATTCCCATGGTGAGACCTTTGAGGACTGAGATGCCGGTGATGTTGGCGAAGCCGATGGCCAGTGATCCTCCGGCGAGTTCGACTTTCCCTTGCCGGCCCAAGAAGAGCATGGAGATGACTGAACGAGAGTACATCAGAGTACATGTTGCTATCATTGGTAATGCAACTTTGGCCAGTGACTCTGATTCTTCTCTCATCTGCGTCAGTTTCATGCATGCAAATTAATTAACATTAATTACTCAAAAATCAACATTATGGGCTTGAACTAGATTCAGACCCAAACTTTGTCCTCTCACTCAAGCCCAACTCCCAATAAAATTTGATCTTTGTGTGTGTAGTGGGTGTTATGGTTTGCATTTCAGAGTTCGTGATTTTTTTAACGGAAAAATTGTTTTTTTCTTTATAGTCTCAATTCTTAAACTTTAATTCAGTGCAATTTATCCATCAACCTTAATTATTAAACTTTAACTCAATGCAACTTTATCTGTTATATAGTTTTGACTCAGTTGGAACTTGATCCATTAATTTTGACTTACTGCAATTCAATCCCAATAGTTTTAACCATTTAAAATTTAGTCCCTCAGCTTAATGAAATATATAATTTTATTTTTTAAAATATAGATATTGATATTTAAATGGTTAAACTATATGGATTTAGTTGGAGTTAGTTAAAGTTTATGGATTGAATTGTAATTGAATTAAAATTATAAATGTTAAGTTATAACTGAGTCAAAACTATATAGATGAAAAATTAATTTCCCCCCATTTTTTAATGCAACAAAACATAACCAAGAATTAGAGAGAGCAAGAAATAAAAGATAAAGACATGGTTAGTTAAATAAGTGAAAAGTCAAGTTTGGATAGTGTGTTAATGAGTTGGGTTTTGTTGTATATATAATTGTGTATCTTAGATTTGTCATATTTTAAAATTTGAATTAATGCGTTTTGTAAATTGTTTCCTTCGTTGGAGTCAAATCAAGAATATGGGAGGATGATAAGATTAGGTTTGCTTAGAACATGCGACTTGTTTGTTAATTTAACGTACATTTAACCCACTTCTTAATACTATTTCTTAATATTATAATCAATTAATTTTTTTAGAGAGTTTAAAAAAATTAAATAAATTACTTAAATATAACGAATATTTTAAAATATTTATATAGATGATTAGATTATATATATTTTAGTTTATAAGTTAGGAAAATTATCTGAAAAAAATAATAAATATATCAGTTCATTAGATTCGTTAATATTTAAAAAAAAGTAATCTAACTCTTATACGAAGGATTAATAAAGTCACTGTTTATTTTCATAGATATATATATGTATGGATCAATAAATCAAGTTTTGACATATCAACCCGACAAATTAAACTACTCACTGTACAAGTTCATCCGTCATCAACCAAACAGTGCAATTAATTCAAATAATTTAATTTAACATGGGTTTAATTCATTGATGGTTCAGGTTTCCGGTACAAGAAATATCCATTCAAATTATAAATTAGCAACACATTAGTGAAAGTACCATGCAATCACTAAAGAAATTTTGGAGTTTTCCTTGTGAGATAGACGCATATAGTAAAAATAGACCAAACATAATAATATGTTTTTTATAAAGAATCTTTAAAAAAAACGCTATCTCTTGCCATGTTGAGTTTTTTAACTTTCTTTTGTAAGAAATTCAAATTCAAATTGATTGAATCTTAATTATTCAAAGGGAGTAATACGTTCTGAAATTCGTTTTTTACTTGATACATATAAAAAAATGTATATAATGGAATACGTTATTGAGAAATAATAAATAATAAGGAGAAAACAAGAATAAGCTAAAAAAAGCTGAAACGAAAAAGAAAAAGAAATATCAACTTTACCAAAACCATAACGCACAATATCAACTCCTCTTAACAAGTAATTGCGCCATATCGTTATTCCACACGTGAAAATTAATAATCAATCTTGTTAAATTCAATTAGCAAGATCAAACACACAATATCAAATGCTAAATATATGGATATTTTCTCGTAAACTTCCTTTTATGACCACGAGCTAGTCTTTATTCCCATGTCACTTCATGCTATCACACTGTGTGTGTTTGGGAAATCTGTTGAGAGAAAGAAGTTTACAGATTTCGAAATATTTTACGGATTTCAAGATAGTTTTATAAATTTTAAAATAGTTTAATGAATTTCAAGATTGTTTTTACATATTTTGATATGGTTTAATATTAAAATGTGTGTACCGTTTAAAAAACGGTGTTTGCAAAAAATAATAATCCCACAGAAAAAAATCAAAAGCAATACAGAGAGAGAGAGAGAGAAGAACCTCAGAGAGAGAAAGGGAAGGAAGTTCAGCAGAGAAGTGATGAAGAAGGCTATGAATGAACCTGCAACTTTTGCTGCCAAAACCAGACGACGAATAAGTATCAGTATTAGGAGTGCCTTCACCCCTATTCTTATTATCGTCCTCGTCCTCGTCTCTGTCGTGTCTCATTCTCTCCACTTTCGAAATCACAGCCTCGCCACCACTTAGGATTCCTCGAGATTCAGCATTCCCAGTGCACATGTTTATCCACAAGCTGTAGATATATAAGTAAAACACAACAGTACCCACAAAAGTTCCTTGAAAACGATGAAAAATTCACTTTCAAAAATGCTTGCTTTTCTGTCTGTGTATAACTTGGGTCTTTTCTGACACACACACACACACACACACAATATGTGGCATGAAAAAGTAGTATGTGAGAGAGCAAACCTTGAAGAAATAGAAGATTACAAAGTCCAAAGGAACAAGTGTACGGACGGTTGGGTTGGGGTTGTGCTACAAATAATTATGATCGGCCATGGCATTGGAAGAGACACAGTGATATGAGTGAATGCATAAGGAAGAAGGGAAACAGAATGAAGAGGAAGCAGAGAGAAAAAGGCTATGTGGTGCTTTGGAAACAGTTGAAGAAGCACATACATATACACACACACCCATCAACCTTTCTATTTATTTCATACTCGTGCTTATTATTTTATTCACTTATTATACCTTCACCCCTAGTCCTACCCTTTTTTACTTTTTTGTTCCTTAGTTTTTTTATTCTTAAAAAATTAATTAATTAAAATCCTCTCCTACCATATATAGTTTTTAATATAATTAATTGGTATGTAAGTGTTTTCCCTGACGGTCAGATTTAAATACTATCGGGTCTTAATTATAACGTAATCTTTTCTTCCTACAATGATATTTTATAATTGAAGACAAAAATAATCTCATTGATGGGCTCAATCAAATGAGATTTATTATTATTTTATCTATTTTTCTTCAATGGACAGATATTTCATTCTTAATTATATTGTTGAATTTGTTATATCTTGTTGAATTATTTACAAATCTTATTTCGAACTACTTGTTTGTGTATATATGTGGAAACAAAATAGTATATTGATTTTTTTAATAAAAATTAGGATTGTGATATTAACCCTAAATTAAAGTACTATATTTTATGAACTCCAACCATGCAAGGTAATTAGTAAAAGATTATCAAACGAACTCATTAAATTCCTTTGATTAGGAAATAAAAACCTTACATCCATCAAATCCTATTAAAGATGTCATGGCAAACAAAAAGTTTCTCTTTTTTATGGCAAAAAAAACAGAGAATATCATCTTGCAATGAGAGAGCGAAGATTTGGGCATGGCATAATATAATAATAAATTAGATAATTGAAAAGGGGATTAGCGATCGAATATAACGTCAATTCATGATCCACAGACTATATGAACGTTCATTATATTTGACTTGAGATTTAAAATTATAAAGTTTACAAGCTCCCCTCCTCCATTATTCTCAAAGTGAGGTTTCCGCGAGTTATTCTTAGAAAATGCTTGTGAATAAATGCCATCAATGTAACTTTTCAATGGCAGCCAAAATTCCCAGAAGGGAATTTTAATGGTCAAAGTAATCAAACATTCTGAATTATTAAACATTATATATATCTCGGCATGAACAAAGTATAACAAAGACCAAACTACAGAGAATAATATGGTTATAAGGCAGTACAAGGTTATACATTCTAAATGCTCCTTAATTGGAGAATCAATTCGGAGGTATGTGGATATTTATTGGGCGTACAATTAATACATTAAGGGGAATATTTAAGGACATGGCACCCATAAAAAATATATCGCTTCTGGACAGATCGAAATTCCCAAATGCCCCACCCAAATCATTCCAACAATCATTTCAACTTCTCTTTAAATCATATTTAATACATTTTCAAAGTTCATGCATCAAAATTCCAAAAGAAACCTAATCAATTTCTTTCAAGGAAAAAGAGTAAAAAAATTCGAGAGAAATCCTTCATTGCATAATTTATTGCACAAATGCATCTAAAGACATATGTCCTTTAAACCGCTGCAACACATTTTCAGTAGATACACATAGTTGAATAAGAGTTCCACAGGATGAAGATAAGTTGTACCTAGGTCTTTAAACAAATTTCAAATGCCTTTGGACAATAAATTTTGCAACTGGGAGATTTTTCAGCAATTTTTTCAAGAAAATAGTAATTTGGATCTCACGGTTCAATGAAAAGCGTCGAAACATCATTTTTCTATGTATTCTATGGCAGCTTCTGAGGTTAACTTAAATGGTCAAAATGGGGTAGAGTGTTTTTCGTGATTCAAATAGTCCTAATATTATTAAAAAGGACCACAATATATTGTACTATTTACAAATTATAAAGAGGGGGTCTTATTTATTAAATTGAGTTCGTGCATATATAAGTTTAGCCAAACACTTTGGGCAGCTTTTTGTGTGCGGGCACGTGTTTGAATAATTAAATTTATCTTAAGCAGCCAACAATGGTAAAAACTAAGGGCATGTTTGGCAACTAATTCTAGAATCTACGTTTGATTTCAAAACCTAGGTTTTATCTCAAAACCGAAGTTTTGTCCAAGTAAATTTTTTTTCTCAAAAGCTATTTTGGTTACAAAAACTCAGTTTGAAACCTAGGTTTTGAAACTTATATTTTCTCTTTCCTACCTTTTCCTCTTTCCTATTTTTTCTTTCTTTCTCTTTCATACTTTCCTCTTTCCTACCCACTTTTTTGCCTCGGAATCCGTAAAAGTTAATAACTTTCTAAACATAAATCACTTTTCAAAACCTAGGTTTTGCCTCGGAATCTGTAAAAGCTATTTTCCAAAATCTATTCTCCAAAACCTAAGTTTAACCTCAGAATCTGTAAAAATTATTTTCAACCTCATATCCAAAACAAGCTCTAGACCTTTTTGAAGTTATAGTATCTATGAAGTAGTAGGGGAAAAAAGTAGAGCAAAAAAATCAGTGTATATATGTTTTTTCTAATTTTCAATTTATTTCTTACTCAAGTTTTCCCCCCTTTATCTCAAGTTTTTTCCCTTTCCGAGACATTTCATGCCTTAAGTTTCTCATAACATGTATCTTCAAGGCGGTGATGTTGAAGATCCAAATGCTTCCTAAACAAAATATCTCTTTCAAATGATAAACCAATAAAAAATTAAAACAACTTGTGTTTAAATATCTTAGGACATTTCGAGCTCCCAGAAAAGCTGTGCTACGTACTAAAGTTGTTACATAATAATTTCAGTTGCAAGAATTGTACTTGGAATATACAGAAAAGTAATATACATAAATTTGATTATTATTATTATTATTATTATTATTATAGAAATGGTTTAAATTAATTAAGCCGATGAGAGGCGATGGAACTACAAAACTGAAATCAGTACTGGTTTACACGTGATGTTCATTAATTCCAATATTTAGACCTAGCTAAATATTAAGTAACTAGACACGTTTTTTCATGCACTTATATGTAGTCTGAAAAACGACTTTTACTGGTTTGTAAGCAATTAATGTAGACTATTTGCGGGTGTTGTGGCATCTAATTGAAGGAACATATATACAAGTTCATTACAAGGATATATATATATATATGTATGTGTGTGTGTATTTATATATGGAATGAATTAGATATATGCAAGTTGATAGAAAGCAAAGACTTTTACAGAGTTGATAGGAGAGAGGAATCACATGGGGTCTCCCACACGCGAAGATTGATGTGTCTGCTAGGCTGTTTCCTTAATGCCACACCACAAAACAACAAATCATTCTCACCAAAAAAAAAACAACAAATCATTATTGATTCTTCTTCATATGCAACGGCTCTAATTAAGCCTCTGTCCTTTTCTTCATCAAAAAGAGTATCAATTCTCCAATTTCAAATTATGTTATTGGTTCACTTTGAAGTTTTTTTTTCCTTTTAGAATTAATGCGTTCTAGCTATATACAAGGCACGCATAATCGAACTCCTACAATTTCATCACTTGTAAATTTTTTATAAGTTCCTCCTCAAGAAGGTTGAGTTACACTCTACATTGATCGCTGCATCAAAAGATTAAAAGGGGTTAGTTTTTTTTCAATGACTTTGCTTGTAGTTTAGTTATATGAAAGCTCTTATATAATTAAGTGGGAATTTACTAATTTGATCCTGTTTGTAATCTTAAATTGTCTGTGCATGAACTTTTAAATCTAAAAAAAATAAGGGCAAGCTTTTTGTAAAGGTTTGGTTTGTTGCGGGAAACAAGTAGATTGGGGGGTTTGTACAAAAGATTGGCTCTCATCAAGTACATGATCCGCTGAACCCATCGGAGTCCTTGAAAGATTAACACTTCAGTTGGAACTTTGGTCACAAAAAGTGGTAATTTTTAGAGACTACGCTGAAGCATTGAGAGACATTCATAGCGAACACTCTTCGATCCGTCTCTTCTCCGGCTTGATCAACGACACGCTCAAGAGTTTATTACAGAAAGAAGTCCTATGTCTGATAATTTGAAGGTAGGTCGGGAGTATATATATAAAGCTTAGGATGAATCTAATGACTTAAGCTATTTTGGTGAAGTAGACAATCCTCAAACTCAAGAATAGTTAATTTGAAATATTTAACTGTGCATGAATGGATTGTTAGATTTTAACGAGCACTTTTTAAGAGAATCATATTCCAAAAGTTAGAGGTTGAAGTTGTGAGAAACCAATAACAATGCACTCCCTCGAGAGTTGATGCCCCAACGTTTTCAGTATACGGTACTTTATTCAACCTTTTACTGGTCAACCCCTTAGTCAGAATCATACACAGGTAATCTTCTATGCCCAGCAAAAGTTCCAGTGGCACCACTCTATGACATGTCGTTTGGCTTCCTGTTGATCAATCCCTTCAGTTGGTTGTCTCTCAATAGAGAATCATTGTAACGAGTATAAATCCTTTTGATAAAAAATGAGCTCTTAGAGTTGAGGAAATCCAAAACCTCATAAGACACTTCTTTCAAGAAAACACACTCCATATGAAACTCAACATGTATCATCATCTTGGATAGGAAATAACGGCTACAAATGGCTCTTTTTTTTTTTTTGGTAATGTAAGGTCTAGTTATGGTTTTTCATTAAAACAAAATTTCTTTATTCTTCAACTGTCCCTGGCATTGTCTTGATCAGGGCCTTGAATAACTATAAAAACGTAATTATTTGACAAGGTGCTTAAGAATCGAAAGCTACAGACAGAAACTAGTTATTAGGCATCATTCTGTCACACGGGCACACAAGGAAATGGAGTCACCTTGTCCTCCCTTCAGTCGTACCCATGTGAGCTTTAATTTATAGTCTTCTACTAAGTATCTAGCTAGTTTTCATTTTTCTCTTTGTCTTGATATACTGCTTATATACATTACTATGTATAGAGTATAGACTGATGATTAAATAGGTATTACTAGATTGTGTTATATTTTATTTCAATTAATTGATAGTTAATAAGAAATGCTTGTCTTTCATTTTCAACCACTGCGAGGCTCAAGGAAAAATAATTGTTTTATATCTTGGGAATGATTTTTAATCCTTTTAACGATGCCCGGGAAATCTGTTTTATAGATGTTAGGATACATACACACACACATATATATAATAGAGAGAGAGAGACAAAAGAAAAGAACAACCATACTTGTGATTAATAAGACATCAACCCCGCCAAGCAGGTATAGCCTTTCTAAATTGTCTCTCATTTTCATGCATTGCACATATATAATCTGAAAAATAAGTCATGAACGTATTCACGACTTATAAATAATATATTCCTTTAATCCTTCATATATCACTCTAATCGTTATAATAAATCCATTTGTGTAAGATATTTTGTCCTTAATTATATAAGTTCACTTATATATTACTAATCACTCTTTTTCAATTTGACCCTTATTTAATTCTCATTAGAAAAAGAGAAAAATGAAATATAGGTGGTACTGATTTGCAAATTTCTACTGAGAGAAAATTTTGATAAAGGTAAACTTTCAATTTAATGCATATTTAATGATTTAACTGTTATTTTTTTGTGTGTGAGATTTAATTGAACTTGTAATAAGGAGTAAGTCCCTTCCAACGTATTTAACCGAAAGCAATAAAAATCTTAAATCTTATTAGTTTTATATTAAAATTTAATAACTTTACAACTCCATCAATATTTAATATATATACTTTATCTCAATAGTACAAAGTCTAAACAATAATGTTACCAAAAAGCTTATAAAATAATAAATAAATGATAAAATTATACTAAGTGAAAAAATTGAAATAACTTTCTCTCTATTTTATAAATAAGACCAATGTAGTTTATTATAAATTTTAGATTACATTTAATCCTTTAAATTGATATCAAATTTTAGTTTAATCCCTTAAGTTTAAAATATGTACTTTTAGTCATTTTTTGTTAACACCGTTAGTTTACTTAATAACAAATGCTAATTCAATTGTTATTATACAATTAAATGATGCCAAATGATACTTAAATAATGAGTATTTAATATACTTTTTTATATTTTAAAATTTAAAAATATTTTATCAACATTTAATCTTATAATCACCATTTAAATTTGTTAATTATCATTTTGTTAGGTAAAACCAATGGGTTAACAGTAAATGACTAAAAATACACCTTTTAAATTTAAGGAATCAAATTAAAACACGACATAAACTTAAAAGATTAAACGTATACTTTAACATAAATTTTATATTGATTGAAATGAATTGTGACACGTAAGCAGCAACATATTTTTTTCTTCAATTATCAATTGATGCGTAATAATTATTGGGACAATTAAAAAGAGGAAACAGATATTTAGTCAATCATTAGTTTATCACACACCCTATGTGATCCAACTTTGCTTGATCTACCAAGTTAATGCAGATTTAATGTTCTTCTTTCGATTCTAAATATAAAAATCTAATTGAGAGGTTTGATTGATTTTAAATATAAGACTATAATTTAATTTGCCTTCCAGATTACGCATTCTTTTCAAACTATCTCTATTGCATATATTAAAAACGAATTTTCATCAATGAGAATAGTGATTAAATGGGGTATTTTAGGAAAATCAAAATATTTTTAGTATGAATAACTAGCTTAAGTAATCTTTTTAATGTCTATAATTAATCATTCAATCCTCCACATTTTCAAATCGCAATGGCCATATTAATTTGAATTCAATGTGGACAAATTAAAAAGCAATGGCAAAAGCATGCACGCTTTCATTGAAGTCTAGGGCATGCTTATGCGAACTAGTGTGTTGAGTAGATTTTATGCACTCAAGTTGCCGTAACCTCACCCATGTACTATCTCCGATCATTATAAACAGATATATAATCTAATAATATATAATTATTTTAGAGATATCTTGTAATATATACTATAATTAAGTAATTTATTTAACTTTCTTAATTTCTCTAAATTAGTCAATTTTATCTTATATTGAGGATCATTGTGGTATAAAGTAGAAACCAGGAATGTTTGAGAGGGGGATGCAGGCGGCAAAACACAACTCTGAGGCACTATTTGAGTATTCTTTTTTTGTTAACATTGATTATTCTTGAGTACATTTTGGAAGGAAATAGCTAATTAAGATGGACCAGCAAATCACTACTCTAGTCGCTCTGTAATTATAGGATTGAACTTATAATTAAAAGTGAGAGTTAACATGACACTTGGAAAATGGTACAAGATTCTTGCACTATCCATCGCAAAATATTTGCTTAAAATCAAGGTGTTGAATGACGTACATTTAGTGACTCTCAGTAAGAATCAAAACGTTGACCGATGCATAGTGTCAATGGTAAATAATCTAAAAATTAAGCACTCAACATCTAAACTTTATAGAATAAGACCATATAAAAAAGGTTGCAATAGGATTATTCCTTGGAGAAAAATTGTGACAATTTGCAGTTATTGAATTCAACAAGCAAGCATTTTCCAAAAACTGTCCTCACGAATTGCTCACACCAAAAACTTCTATCCTATAATTAATTCAGGAAGACTCTCCTCAATCTCACTCATGATATAGAAACCAAAACTTAAATTTTTAAAATCAATACCTTGGTTAAGTCCACCTAATTAACTAGTTAGTTTCCGTTTCAGAAAATTAAAATTAATTGCAATTAGATTATATGCCAAACTAGCAATCACGAGAAAGACACATGCCTAATGTGTGTGTGTGTGTGTGTATGATTAATTCCAAGAACAAAGAACAAAGTCGAATAGCAATCTTAAGTTGTCTCTTCGTCGGTTTTTATGGCCACACACTTTAAGGTTATTAGAGAGCATATGTGTGTGTGTGTGTGTGTGTAGCTCTCTCAAGTTTCTGAGCTGTCTGTGTACGATCTATATGCATTATATTTATAATAACCATACGGGGAAATGCTTCCGCACTTTATTTTTTATCACTAGAACTTATGCTCTTATTATATATGAAATACATGAAGAAAAAGAAAGTAGGTAAGGAACTTTATAGTTATTTATTCACTTAAAATCACATAAACCCATCTTTAGTTCACAGTCATATTAAGGACCTTTTCGATCTTTAATATTAATCGATCAGATTAATCTCCCCATTAATTTATTATACATCCCACCTACCTATAGCTACAAAACCCACAGGATGCATATTCTTTCCAAAGTGAAAAGTTATGTGCACTACTACAAAATACATTTTTAACGCCCTTTTTTAGACCCTTTTAACACCCTTTTTTGGGGGGTGTATATCTAGGGGGTGTAGTAAGTTTGAGGTTTTAACGCCCTTAAAAGGAGGAAGGGCGCTGTAGGAGACACTACTAGAAAATCACAAATTAGCGAGGAAAATTAGCGACGACTTTGATATTCCTCTCTAAATAGCCCAATTAGCGAGGAATTTAGCAGGGACTATTAAATTCCTCTCTAATGTTCAAATTAGCGAGGAAAATTAGCGACGACTTGGATATTCCTCTCTAAAATACCCATTTAGCGAGGAATTTAGCGAGGAATGTTATATTCCTCTCTAATTTTTCAAATTAGCGAGGAAAATTAGCGACGACTTGGATATTCCTCTCTAAATTATCCAATTAGCGAGGAATATTATATTCCTTTGTAATTTTTTAAATTAATGAAGAAATTTTTTTACTCTAATATTAAGTTATTTATATTCATTTTTATCATGAAATTTTAAAAGGATAAAGGAGTT